>PVJH01007367.1:74868-93885 GCA_004026705.1 Nesogale talazaci | reverse complement strand
TGTTTCCTCAAAATGCTAGAAAGAGAAGTTCCCGATGGACTAGCAATCCCACTCCTAGGCACATCTCCAAGAGGACTGACACCATGGATAGAAACAGATACAGCCACATGTATGTTCACTGCAGTATTATTCACAATGGTAAAAAGATGGAAACAACCTTACTGTCCATCAGCAGGCGAGTGGTTAAACAAACTGGGCTACATACATAAAATGGAATACTAGGCAACGATAAAGAATATACAATAATGTGGATGAATCTGGAGGACATTATACTACGTTAAAGTAGTCAACCACAAAGGAACAAATACTATACGATGTCACTACAATAAAAAGGCAAGAATAGGTATGCATACAGCAAGCAACATGCTTCGGTGGCTATCCTAATCTAAAGAGTAGACACTTTTCAGCTTTGGCGATGGGTAAGGCACTATATTAAAAGGATCGTGTCAGCACAACTCGGTCAAGGTAAAAGATGACACTAAGAAGTGCATAAGGATAAAGGACACTTTGGGCAGAAACCATAACATAGACATTTTTGCAGCAATAGTAAAGCTTAAAAAAACTCACTGCCATTGAGTCCATCCGGACTCAGAGTGACCCTATAGAACAGGGTAGGACTGTCCCCGTGAAGTTCTGAGATGGTAATTCTTGAAGAGTGTGTAAAGTTCACCTCCCTCCCTCGGTGCGGCTGACCTAGCGATTAGCAGCCCAGCTCATAAGCACTACGCCACCAGGGCTCCCAACAACAGCGACAACAACAGCGGCCCACATGTGTGTGTCATGTGTGTGTGCGGCCCACATGTAGACGTGTATGCTTATGCACATGTGTAGGCAAGAATAGGAAAGTACACATGACTCTATGGGAGTACATGTACACGTGTTTCTGTCGCAAAGAGACGTTTGGGTTTGCTACATGTACATTTGCATATAACAGAACACAGATGAGGCACAGTTGTGGATGCTTCCCAGACATAATCGAGTATCTTAAAGGACTGGTGACTGGGATAAACTAATTTTGGGAGTGAGGGTCGGGCGACTTGGTCAATGGTGTAACAACTCATAAAGATAATGATGTACATCCTCATTTGTGAGGAGCTTCGGGGGTCTTAAAAGCTTGTAAGTGGCCATCTGGACAATTACTGGTCTCTATATGCCTGGAGCAAAGGAGAATGAATTAAGGCAAAGACTCAAAAAAGTAACTAGTCTGTAATACTAATAGTCTGCATGAACAATGGTCTCGCCTATTTCACTGCCAATACAACTAGCTGATGACCGTTCTGATCATGGACCCTGTAGATGGTCCCAGCTAGAATGATAAAAAATATACAACAATATGGCAATTCATAAAAATAGCCCGAATGGTAGAGACTCGAGGACCCCTTAAAACTGTTGCCCTAGGAGACCTTTTAAACTTGGAACTCACCCATTACAGAAGGCCCCCCTGTGACCAAAGAGACAGGGTGGCTTCTAAAAGAGACACAATAGCCCATGAAGAGTGTGCACCGCTAAGCAATCACCAAAATGAGATCTAAGAGTCAATGTTTATCCCAGACCCAAAAGAAAAAGTTAAGGGGTGCCAAAGAAGCTATACGAATGGAAAGCGAACAAGTAAAATGAAAATATTAGGAATGCTGCTGATACATTGTGAAAAGTGAGACCGGTGTCACTCAATCAGCTGTATAAAGACTGTGAGATAAGAACCTAGTTTGCCAAATAAATTTTCTTCAAAGTCTTCATATTAAAAAAATCTCAAACCATAAATCTTTCTGTACCCCATTACACATCTACTTCAGCATTTAACAAGCTAACCTCATTACCTCCTCCGGCAATTTAATGTTCTCTGGCTCCATTCTCTACAGTCAGGATTTTCCATACAAAAACCTTCAGATGAAGTACTTCTCAAAGTTATGCTCTCCATGGCAAATGATAAAACAAATGGTAACACTCCAAATCCCATCGCTTTGGTAAGGTACAGGCCATGTCTGTTTCTTCCCTTCCTCTGAGCCACATCATAAAACAGGAGACTGCGGGGAAGGGGAGTATTTGCACCATTGGAGCCCCTCTTCTTAATGTCTATTCCTCCATCACCTCAGCTCTGTGAGCTTCCCTCATGGGGGATCACGTCAGCGGGGCAAAAGAATCAGCCCACCCTCCCCTCTGCAGAGCAAGCCCCACATCTCTCTGAGGAGGCTGACTTCTGATCAGGAGCCTCCACAGCAACAGATGGGCAGGGTAGAGAGGATGTTTTACAGTCCCTGTCTCTTGATGGCGGTCAGAATAGTCTCATCCCTGCATCCATATGCTCCCTTTCTCCAGAAAATCAGATCAACTCTGACTTATGGTGCAGAGAAACAGTAGCTGCAGCTGACAGACGGTCACAGGGAAACTGCTCTCCATTCACAAAGGAGTTGTGTTCCAAAGCTTATTCGTGAGCCACTCGGAAGACACATAAGCAATATTATCTGCTGTCGTGAAGTGCTCAAAGCACTCCACAAAAACCTTTTTAACCCAATATCTGCTGAGAGCATAGCACTTGGTTGTTAGGGTGGCTAACTCACGGGCACCTTATGAAGAACAAAGCAAAACGTGGCTCGGTCCGGGGCCTGCCCTGTCTTCACCGTCCATTGATAACTTGTTCTGACTCGGATTTTCTTTGGCTAATTTTGGAGAAAAGATTACTAGCCTTACTGGCATTTGAAATAGTGGTGGCATAGCTTTTAGCAACAGAGACATACATCAACCACCTCAGGAGGGGAAACTGACAGGCAGGTGGTGGGCAGCATTCATATGCTGTCACAGTGCTGCCTATATTTAACCAAGCATACAACTATGAAATGTATTCAGTGACAACCTCACAAGGCAGAATGTTTCCACAAGGGACCCCCAGAGCGGGTCCTGTGTCCCTTCACCCCAGAGCAAGCATGGGAGCAGGAATAAAGGGCCGCCAAGTGGTGACTCCTCCCACAGGACACAGTCTCCAGCTGGTGGGAACGGATGCGGAGAAGGGAAAGAAGCAGAGGTGCGGACAGAGACCAAAGTCCAGGGAAGAGGGTTTGGCAAAATCACCAAGGATGTGTACCACCGCCTAGAGTTCAAAGTCATGGCCTGATTTCCTGACTATGAGTGGTAGTGGTCAAAAGTGATATTTGAGTCACTCAGACAGCTATCTCTAGGCTGGGAGGGAGTAAGGAGAAAGAGGATAGTTGAGGAGGTAAATAAGATACTGCCTTTTCCACTTACACCACAATCTTCTTGATACACCCTAGTCGGGTTAACAGGACTAGTAGCAATACCGGAATGAAGGTCATGGGAATATTCAACTCAATCCAGTGACCTTGAGGTGATGTGGATTGCTGGCAACCCAATAAGACAGGGAGGAACTGCTCCTGGGAGTTTCCAAGACTATAATTCGCTAGGGGAGTAGAAAGCTCCACCTTCCTCCTAAGGAGTGGCTGGTGGTTTCAAACTAAGGACCTTGCGGTTAGCAGCCCAACATGTAACCACGACACCACCAGAGCGCCGATATGGGAATACTAGGTAACCTAATGTAAAAGAAAGACAGGAATGGAAAATAATAACCCCATATTCTGGCAATGAGAAAGACAGGAATTACTCACCGCCACCAGTTTGGGGCCGTATCCACAAGGAATATATGTACGAAGGCAATCAATGTACGCTACAAATACCACAATGGAAAAAATTTTACTGTTGATGATAATTTATGTACAGCACTTAAGAGAAGAAATCTAGCTGCCCACACGCAGAACCTTAAAAAGCAAAGAGAAATATGGTTACAAGAGAGGGTTTTAAACAACAATACCACTTTGGGGATCTGTGGTTTGGAACACAGACCCTAGACGCGCAGGCATTTTCGGAATGGAAATCTTCAAGAATGGACTTGGAGTTTGAGACATCACCACAACATTGCCACTCCTCCGGGCAATCGATGGATTCAATGCAACCTTGTTCCTTTAAATTGTTGGATTTTATATGATGGTTGAGACTAAGTTGTGAGAAGAGGCTATCGATTTGCAGAACAAAAAGGGGACAGATAATCAATACGTTTTTAATTATAATGTTTACAAGGGACTTCAGACTTCTATTTCCAATCACGGTGGAATGGGCTGGAAGAAGTGTCACAGATGATAATAAACAACCAGACTGCCTCCAAATTCAAGGCTTTTTTTTTTTTAGTTTTATTTAGTTTTAGGCATCACTGCCCTCTGGTGGTGGGAGTAGGAGGCCCAGCCTTTGCTCCTGTGAGCGGGAATTGAACCTCCGTCCCAGTGGGCCGCAGTCCCGCGCACAACCACTACGCCACCGGGGCTCAGCCAATTCAAGGCTTTTATGAACAGATAGACTGTTGCAAGGAGAGAAGAGACATGGGCCCTTGTTTACCTGGGGGCAGACACAGCTGGTATTGGTAAGAAGAGTCAATGTTAAATTAGGCAGGCAAGACAGTGTGAAGCTGCAACTTTGCTGTAGGAACTGGGTAAGCTCTAACGCCCACTGTGCCAATCAGCAAAGTTAACACCTTTGGAAAAGTTTGAAGGGAACAAGAGCTGCAGTGAGAGTCTCTTGGAAAGGAAATGCAAAAGACAGAGCCAAAGTTTCAGGGTTGAAGTTACTGAGTTGAACTCAAAGGATTGCTAGGAGAATTTGGGGCCTGTGGAGCACTGACAGGATCCATAGCAACAACAAGCCCCAAATCAGCCTAATCCTTGAAAAGATTAACTCAAACTCTGCCCACTCTGGTGGCACCTCTGACACAAAAGGACTAACCGAAGGATAAACAAGCCAGCTTTCAGGAATTGTCACTGTCTATCTCAAGCTTCCCCATCAACAATAGAAGACTGGTTCTCAACAAAATTGTAAGACATAGGAAAGGCAAGAGAACATCTAAGAGATCAAGCAGTCATCTGGATCAGGCTCATCTATGCTACAGATGCTGGAATTAGAGAACAGAGAGTTGAAAATAGCAATGAGCACAGCCATCTAAGTGAGGTGTCAACTAAGACCATATAGAAGAAGCATACCAGCTTGTGTGATCCAAGGATTGTAGATAATATAATGCAAATCTAAAGGAGGGAATGGTGTCTGAGCTTAAGTAGTGAAGACTCAGTTTGCTGAGGGCTATTTATAACTGTGGAAGCCCAAAATCCATTTGGAAGGTGCACGCATGTATGTTAAGCCTCTAATGAATCCCCTCTGACCATAGTTGAGGCTTGTGAGTAATAACCTTATTATTGGACAAAGAGCATTTTAAAGTTAATCATGGAACACCTTGCTAGGTTTAAATGTACTATCTTTTAATTTGATCTCCCTTTTGACCCTTTTTAAAGTTGTTTCAGTAAAAAAAAAAGGTGAAGGGAAAATGCACCATATCATTTGATCGCCCTTTTGGTCCACTTTAAATTTATCCTAGTTTTTAATATTTTCTGCTTTCTTTTCAACTGAGGTTTTTTTTTATTGCTGTTGGGTTTTTTTTTGTTTCATCATTTCAATGTTTTTCTGTATATGAAATCCAGTATATATAACTCTATAGTAACAGTAACTGTATTAATAGTTGCCTGAGGGTAAGACAGGGAGGTCTGGAGGAAATGGGGAGCTAATAATGATGAATATAACAATGAAGATAATGTTCTAAAATTGATTCTGGTGATGATTGTACAATTCTTCCTACAAATGAATGAACTGTTGAATTCTATGATTTGTTCATCATATGCCCCCCAAATAGTTTGAAAAACTGCTATGAGTATTATATTAGAGATGCTAATGAGAAAAGTAGATAACATGTAAGGCCAGATGAGTACTTTTGGCAGAGAGAGAAATTTTCAGAAGTAAGTAAAGCACACAGTGAAATGGTGAATGCAGTAGTAGAGATAAAGAATGCCTTTGATAGGTTCTTAGGTAGAACTCTCAGGACTGAGGAAAGAATTCACTTGAAGGTAGGTCAATAGAAATGACCCACTCAATGAGCAAACAAAGTGTAAACACACACGACATGCAAGAACTGTATGACAAGAAGCATACGTGGGCTTGGAGTTCCAAAAGAAGGGGGAAGAAACAAATGAAGGATTTGAAGAAATGTTGGCTCTGGATTTCCCACAATGAATGGCAGACACCATCCTACATATTGAGGAAGTTCAGAGAACATGAATTCAAAAAGTTGCCAAAATAACCCAACAATAAATGCCACCGATTTAAGGAGCTCCGAGAAAACAACAAAAACCTAAGCATAATTTAATGAGTAATAATGTGTCAATGTTAACTTATTAATTTTGATCAATGGTATCATAGTGGTGTAAAAAATTACATGAGGGGAAGCTGGGTTAATACTTTACTGTGTAATAAGTCTAAATTGTTGTAAGGTGTTATCACTTTCTGAAGGTTCTATTTCAGTGTTACGAACACCACTGTTGAGAATAAACTAGTGATTCCTAAAACAAAAATTGGAAATGGCTTTCTTAGGAATTTACTCTTCATTTCCTTTCTTCCCTAACCTCTGACATACATGCTCTGGAGTTTGATTTTAAATCTGATGTCTGATCTGGTGGAACACAAGTACTATTTAAGGTATTACTTCTCAGAGAAATATTTTTCAAAGCATATAATTGATTTACAAAGGAATTTTATGAGAAGGAGGAGCCCTGGTGGTATAGTGGTTACAAGGTAGGCTGTTAACCACAAGATTGGCAGTTCAAAGCCACCAGACTGCTCCTATGGAAAAAGATGAAGCATTACAGTCTACTTTCTACTTCTGTGAAGAGTTATCTGTGAAGAGTTACACAACTGTCCTTGAGCATTTCCAAGACTAACTCTTTACAGGAGTTAAAAAGCCTCATCTTCCTATTTTGCAGTGGTTTCAAACTACTGACCTTGTGTGATGCAGCCCAATGGTATGGCCACTATGTCCCCAGGGATCCTGGAAGAGTCAATAAGACAGCTAATTCTGAATAGGGAGACTAGGCAAGTCATACATCTCTCAGCCTCACTTAGCATTAGCTCTAAAACAGGAATGCCAAGTACAAAGATTGCTGTGAGAGCAATATATCAAGGGCTGTGGAAATCAAGAGGGTGCCAACTAATATGTTAGACAGTATTACTAAAGACTGGCTGGATCTAAACAAATAACCATAAAACTAGATATGAAGATGCATAGTCCCACTTTGTTGTATACCGTATTTTTTTGGGCCACAAGACACACCCAGTTTTCAGAGCAAGAAATCAAGAAAAAAATATTCTGAACCAAATAGTAACCGTATACTAAAATGTTCTGGGATACCAAACCTTTGGACTACAAGATGCATCCTCATTTTTCCCCCACTTTGGAGAGGGAGGAGTGTGTTTTATGGTCCAAAAAATACGGTACAGAATACACTATGTTGGCAGTTCAGATGAGTGAAAAGAGAGCTTCCAGGTGGAAGAACTAGAGAAGATTTCAGAAAGTAGACCAAATGTAAACTATCTGAGCTTTTGCAGACACGGAGTGGGGAGCAGAGGCTCTCTCTGTGAAGGAACCTGCTGAGAGGAGGAGGAATGCCAGGGTTGGACAGGACAGAGTGGATACTCAGGGCAATTAGAACGAAGGTTGTGGGCTGAGCCCCGGTGGCGTAGTTGGTTCAACCATCAACAGGGTTGATGGTTCAAATCCAGCAGCAGCTCTCCAGGAGCAAAGCGCTCCAGGGCAGTGATGCCACAAACAACAACAACAAAGAATGAAGGTTGCAGGACATGAATTTACATAAACTACTATATTTGGAGAATATGAAAGAAATGTAACTCTCTTTCTTCTCTTAAAGAGCCGACAAGCGCCTATCTTTACTAGTAACTAGTATCTTTATTAGTGAACTAAATACCCTGAATTCAATAATCTCTTCCCTTTCAACCCCTTCTCTCTTCCCCAGAAATATGATTCTTCTCAGGAGAAACTTACTGACGCACAGTTTAAATACAAGTGTTCGTGCCAAGACTACTTGGATCTGTGACACTCTTGTGGTTGAGCTCATGATTGGTTTTTGAGCTCTTCTTTCAGGATCTCTTTTACTTAGCCCCCAAGAATCAATCAATCTCTCTCTCTCTCTCTCTCTCTCTCTCTCTCTCTCTCTCTCTCTCTCTCTCTCTCTCTCTCATCCTCCACAAAACTTCTTCATAGGACAATTTGTTTTGTGGATATGCTCTTTAAAACTCTCCCTGGAAATGCTGGCGGAGAATGTTGAGGTTGATAGGTTAGGAACTCTGATGGCACAGTGGATCTTGTGTTGGGCTCTAGCAACAGGATCAGCAGTTTAGACCCACCAGTCACTCTGATGGGGACAAATGAAGGGATCTACTCCTTGAAAGATGGGTCAGAATGGTCTTGATAGCAGAGAGTTTGCCTGAGTTACAAAAGTAACACATACATACATACATACATAAGTAGAGACAAATTATATGGGGCAGGTTTGTGTGCCTTGAATTTTATAAAACTCGTTTTCCAAGAGATAAATTTAGAGTAACTTCCTTAAGATCAGTGTCTCCCACAGTGAGGGAAACCACCCCCTGGGGGATGCTGGAAAGAATCGACTCGATGGCACTGAGCAGATTAGGATGAGTTCAGTGGAGCGTCTAGACTACAACGGTCTAGGAAGGAGAAAAGGCCTGGTGATCTAGTTCTGAAAACAAGCCCTTAGAAACATGATGTGTGCAACTGACCACAGGCACAGGGCCGGGCAGTGTTTCTGTTGTGCACGCTGTGGCTGCAAGTCAGTGGCCAAGTCAATGGCAGCTGTCAACAACACACTGCTTTGCCCATTCGTCACCATGCTTCTAGAACCCACCGAAGGGGCTTTCGCACAATGGTGGCAGAGTTCCTGAGACATGACCTGGCAGTGTACAAATGAGTGCCAGAAACTCAGTGCCTCCAATCCTTGCTTCAGCTTCCCCTGAAACATGAGGTTTTGCTTGCAGAGTGCGGGAGGTGCCGGTGGCTGCTCAGGTTGTATAACTACAATGCTATCCCCTTGTTTTAGGGCATATCTCGGAGGTCTTGACTCAATTTCACCCCCAAAAGCAAGTCCTTTGGCATCCAACTCACTCTCACCCCACCACTGACAAGGGGGGAAGGGGCTCCAAACAGGCTGCTGATAGAAGAACAACCCAGAAAGAGAAGAAACACCCACCTTCCCCAAGCACTCACAAGGTCAGAGGAAGATGGTCAAGGAATTAACCATGAAAGCTAAAAGGCTTTATGGCAAAAAAAAAAAAAAAAAAGCCTTATGGAATCCTATCAAGGTCATGTCCAAGAGCTAGATTTAAAAAATATGGAACCAGAGCCAAAAGATGTATCATTTATCAGATTTAATTATGAGTCTATGTATTCTATATTAAAGAACTAAGGAAATTGGAAGATACAGAAATTGCTTCTCTGTTTCCTTGAGGAGACAAACAGGTACCCTAAGATTCTGATTAGATCACGCTTCTTTACTTTGATGGATTTAAATTTCAAGGCAGAAATCAGGGTCAAGGAAACATGCGAGGAAAGGAATACAGAATAAAAAATTGTTCCGTGTTTTGGAGATAGATAGGAATTAAATCCATTAATAGGCATCAATCTGGTATCCCCCCTCCACAAGGTTTGCAGAATTTGGCAAAGGGATCCCAGTCAAAGCAGACGCCTACATAAGTTGTCGCAACTCCTCCTTTTATAGATGGAAGTTTCAGAGAGTAAGTAACTTGTTCTGGGTCACCCAGCAGAGTGGGTGATAGAAAGCCCTTGGATACAGCCACTCAGCAAAGCTACAGACAAAAGACCGCCACGGGGGCATTTTGGACATAAGACAGACCCACGAAGGGCTGGTTTGCAGGCATCTCAATCAAGCCTCTGGTTGAAATGATGGGGAAGCCAGCTCTCAAGATTTGTGAACACCTTGGTCAGCGTCACCATCTTCCTCTGATCAGGCGAGCGACCTCACAGTTCGTGTTAATCATCATCGGGAAGCACCTTAGAGGCTTTAAAAAATCTAACACAAAGCATCCTCATCTTTATCAGGATTTACCAAATTTGTGGCCTTCTTTAGAGCTCTTTAAGACTAGGGATCCCTCCCACTTCTCAGCTAAAATCTTACCTTATATTTATGCTACGTGCTCGCTTCGGCAGCACATATACATATATTTATGCTACATGGCTCTATCTTTTGGATCACTGCAACTCAAATCAGCAACACTTTCTAAGGGTTAGGAACACAAAGACGTCATTTTCAAAAATATTTCACCCATATACTGCTCCATCACTTGCTCTAATTCATAATAGAAAAGAGTTAAAATTGGATGTCCCATTTCCCTACTTGACCTCTCACTAGGTGTACAGCCAAGAATCCTGGTCTTCAAAGGCAGGAGTTCAACTGTGGCTGCTGGAATTTCTGTAGTGACCAGAAAGTCCACCTGGGTCTCACACCTTCATTCCATTTTTAATGGGTGAAAGGGACTCTTTTTGCTGATCTTAAACCAACCTTCTTGCAGCTTCCACCGACCGATGGAATCTTTCAAAAATCTCTTTTCTATGACGTAGAGCACTGCCTCAACAATCTTTTGTGCTAAAACCAAAACAATAAAATAACACATGCTGTCTGTAATAGTCAAATCTGTGCAAACATATTTAAAGTGCTTATCATTATTTATATAGCATAGGTGAACAGTTGACTAGGTTTGTAGCTAATTTGAAAAGTGCATGTGGATTTTTCTACCTTAAAATACAGGTGGAATGTATGTAGTTTTGATGAGAAAGCCAGTTGTCACTGACGTGATTCTGACTCTAACCCCTTACATGTATCAGAGGAGAACATAGGGTTTTGGGGGAGATTTTTCAATGGCTGACCATTATTCAGTTTAGTGTTTCATTTTTCTTTTCTTAAAAAAAAGAACCCAAATACCTTTCTATTGTGAATTGGGTGAAGGTCTACAAAGCAGACAGATCACATGCTTTAGCATTCAATCAATCACTTAAACACATTTTATTTCATGTCATGGACTGTGATCTCCTCAAATAGTATATACTTCGCACTTCCCCTCTGTGTTTTCTGGTATTGTTCTGACTTTTTTCCTAATTCCTTTTGACTCTGTCCTTAGATTTTGATCTCAGATGGTTGATTATGAAAAAGTGTATTCCCATTATGTTATTGTTCTCCTTTAGCTTCCTCTATTTGGGGGCTGAAAATGGAGTCATGAAGATGCAGGAGTTCATTTCTGGACCTGAAAGGGTTGCAAGTTTCTTGTCAGAGGTTCCACCACTTCCTATCAGACCAGTAAATACTTTATTTTATTATTACTTTGATCCCCCTTCCCACATTTCTCTCTCACTCTTTCCAGGGCCTACTAAAGGTAGACAACTAGTTGGTTATGATAACCTGCCACCATCTAGTTTTCCAATGGTCCATTATAGTCCACTGAACGAATAATTTTCATTTATCTCTGATTTTTCTTATTCTTCTCTCTGTTGGACAGGGAAAGATCAATAGTTGCACTTTAGCTTTTAAGACCCCATTTGCTATTCACCAAAGTAGAAATGAGAACACTGTTTTTGTGGGTTATCTAATGCCACTTGACCTTGTGGTCCCCCAAGTCCACTGTCCTAAGTCCTCAGGTCCAGCAACTCATTCCTTTAAGCATCTGGTCAGAATTAAGTAGTCTACATAATTTTGCCTCCTGTATTCTCCACTATGGTCATGAATACATTTGTAGGAGAGATAGATAGGCATTTAGAAATATTCCATCAAGTTATATATATATCATGGGTTTACTTGTTCTCACTCTCCTTTCCATACCCATTCAGCCTGTGAGTTTAGCCACACCTCCGCTCATAGTCCCCATCTCCATGGGATGTGTATAAAATGCCATCTACTTCTGTTTCCTGCAACTTTTACCCTCAACTTGCTACCCTGCTTCTTACACTTTGCCTTTTCCTTCAATCTAGTTAACATACTAATTCCTTACAAGAAGATCATGAGGCTTTTATTCTGCAGAGCTTCTGGGTGGTCTGGAACCTCTACCCTTAGAATTAGCAATCGAGGGAGTCCTTGGGGGATACAAGCAGATCATCTGCTCAGCTACTGACCCAAAAGCTGGGGGATTCAATCTATACAGAGACACCTCAGACAACAGGCGTAGCAATCTACTTCCCAAGAAATCATCTGTTGAAAGCCCTCTGTCAGGGGATGGACAGCAGAAGAGTGGGTGAAGGGAGACATCAGTCAGTGTAAGGCATAAAACAACAACAACAATAATAATAATCTATAAATCATCCAGGGAGAGGGAGGGAGGGAGGGACAAAGTGAGGAGCTCAAGTAGAAAGAAAATGTTTTGGGAATGATGAGGGCAACAAATGTACAAATGTGCTTGACACAATGGATGAATTGTGATAAGAGTTGTATAAGCTCCCCCCCCCCAATAAAATGATTTTTTTTAAAAAGAAAGAAAACCCTCTGGTGTAAAGTTCCACTCTAATGCATGGAACCACCTGGAGCCCTTGGTGGCCAGGAAGAGTGTATTTCTGAAGGAAATTTGACTGCATCTCTGGGAAAAGAAACCAAGGGACAAGCTCCTGGGCCACTGCTGGTTGAGAAATATTGGCCTGAACCACCAAGGAGCCACACACGGCAGACAGATTTCACATAAGAGTAGAGACTGGGGGCGGGGGGGGGGCAAAAAAAAGAATAGAGACTGAAAATCACAAGGGCAAATATTATTCCAAATTGCAGAAACTGACCTGCAATCAAGTTCTTCTGAAATTGCTCGGTATGTGGACAGTGCTGGGAAGCAGACTTCAGAGGGAGTAGCAACCAGGATTACTATTATTATTATTATTATTATTATTATTTGTAATGGTGCTTAATGATTTTCCCTAGGGCCAGTGAGTAAGCATATAGGTGGAAATGTTGCCTAAACTGTAAAACATTATAGAGCCTGTGCTGCGGCATCGTCACTGTATTTTGAGCTCCCACTGTGTTTGCTATGAGCCAGTTGTTGAGGTGATGTGCTAGACATTTTTAAGACATCATATAAATGAGTTATATATTTTTTAAATCCTGTATGCCAAAAGATTCATTTTATAAAGATGTACCTGGCTCCGGGTATATTAAAAAAAATGATATTGCACTATAATGGTAAGAATTTATGCTTTACATGTCAGGTGGGAAAAGTCCTAAGACAAGAGAATGTCCAAAGCAAACATACATGAAGAGCGAGAGGGGGATATAGGTGACTCAAGAGCATCTACTTAACGTGGATGCTCGGTGGGCTGAGGTGGACACAGTGAAAGCATATTCTCTCCAGCGATGAGGGGGCAGAACTGCATGACCTCCAAGGGACTTCCTCTTCCCCAATTGTGAGGTGGTGTTGAACAATGGCGGATGACCCTCCACAAGATGGACGGACGGACAGAAGACAGAGCCGTGTTTCCTTCTGTGTACATAGGGTTGATATGGGACTTGATGGACCTAATAAGGAATGCTTCCTAAAAAGCAGACAGAAGAGCCTTCCAAGAAACTGGACCATAGGCCGATGCTGGAGCCAGGCTTCTTGGTTAAAATCCTGCTCTCCCACTAGCTGATGGATCACAGGCAGTTACTAAATGTATCTGTACCGCCCTTTTCCCTCACCCCACCCCCCAGAGGGCCATTCTAAGGAAGCATGAATGGATGAAGGTGAGGCTCCCAAAACAGCGTGCAGCTTAAGGTGTATATATATATATGTGTGTGTGTATGTATATGTATACACACATATACATATGTTCAATATCATTTTTCTATTCATGGTACCCTCCTGATTACTAGGGCCTGTTACTAGGAAAAGGGCCTGTGAAAGCATGCACTTAAAACTGTCTTTCCTAGTATATTATATTCAGTGGAATGCGTATAGTTTGATTTAGTCTATTTCACTTCAATAAAAGAAAAACAAAAGGCAAGAAGCTCTACCTTCTTTTGCCCGGAACCAGAGACAATGATCTACTTACTCCACGATGGTGCATTCCACGAGACAGCAATAGGAACTGCACCTTTGGGTACTGTTCACATAAAACTTCCCCCCAGCCATACCCCCCAACCTCCGGCTGTTGGAACCTAAGCACCTACCCCCACCCCCAAACACCCACCCCAGGGAGGAGGCCCTTTCTTCCTCTGCCACCCCTGCCCGCAGACATGCCAACCTTCGATGAAGTCCGACGCTGTGTAAGGGCGCTGGACCGGACTGCCCTCCCCAGGGTTGTTCAGGGTCTCTAAGGCGGATTCAATGGCTTCGACCAACTCATCGCGCTTGTCCTTCCTCACCGGCTTCTCCTCAGGGTGGCGGGTCAGGCCCGTCTCCAGCTGGTAGACTTTCTGCAGGGTGAAGCTATCGAAAGGCACTGCTGCGTACTCCGTGGCCAGCTTCACGCCGGCGTTCACCTCGGCCCTGTCCACCTGGGCGCGCAGGAAGGCCAGGAGGTCGGCCGGGCTCTTCTCGGGCGCCACGCCCGGCCCCGCCGGCTCGCTGGCGTGGTCCTGTACGGTCCGGAGCTGCTCGCTCCTCTCCTGGAGCTCGTCCTTGAGCTGCGCGATCTGCTTCTTCAGGCTGCCGATGTAGTTGCGGTGCTGCTCCTCCCACTCCTGCAGAACGGCCTGGTACCCCTCTTTCCCCGTGGGCCCATTGGCCCGCGGCAGCCCCAGTTTCTCCTCGTCGCCCTTCGGAGTACACGCCAACATGTAGAGGACAGAAATGGCGCAGCAGAGGAGCACAAGCAAAACCACCACCCGAGAAATCCAGGCCAGCAGCCCTCGGCGAACCATCATCATTCAGGAATCAGCCATGCGTCCAGGCCTGGCGACATCCCAGAATGCCAGGGCCCCACGCAGGGGCTCTTCCAGACTAGATCCCAGAAGACACGCGCTCAGGACGTCCAACGCTCCTTCCAAGCATCGCCCCTGTCCCTCGGAGCCAATCACCGCCGGCGCAGCTGTCCCTCTTGGCATGGACAATTTCCAAAGCAGAGGCAATGGGTCGCCTCATGAATTTCCATCCTAGCCTTCCTGACGTGCAGTGGACAGCAGGAGGAGACCTGAGAGGAGACACAAAAGATCGAAACCAGTTATTCAAGAGGACGCCCTTCAGCTCATGACGGCAGCAGGCAATCGCCTTCCCATGCGGTGTTCGTGATACATGCGTCAGTGTTTTTACATGTTTGCAAATCCCAATGCAAGCGCACGCATCTCCAATGCAATGCAAATAATGAACAAAGGACATTGAAGACAGTTCAGCAGGCAATACAGTCAATTATGCTCAGCCAACTCCCTGCTCATGCTGCATTATAGCAGCCACCTTTGACCTCAGCCGTGACACACGTGTGCGCACGCGTGTACACACACACACACACACACACACCAGATTTGCACATGTCTGAGAATGACCATTAGTGTCTGTCCGGTGCAGTTTTTAACGATTGTGCTACCCTGCCAAGATGGAACCCACAATTATCGAGAGTCACTGTGTGTCAAAATGTTAACAATACTCTGGGTGATTTTTCTGCAACTCTGTATTTTTCTGTATCTTGTAAATGACCCACCAGGAACATATATTATTTTTGATGATTGAAAAAGGAAGGGAACAAACTTGGCCGTGGCATTTCATGCAGCAGCGCAGGGTGATGGGGAGGGGGGATATATTCATTCTGGGCAGGGCCTAAGTTCTGGTTCAAGACAACTGCAAAGTTTCTGCTGAGGCGCTGTCCAACTTGGCTTGCGGTTAGAAGCTAGGGGGAAGAACCACCCTCAAATCAAACTCCCCCATTTGGTCAATTCTGACTCACGCAACCTAAAAGGGTGGAGTGTGACTATCTGTTTGCTTCTGCGACTGTTAACTCTTTACAAGAGTAGACAGCCTCATCTTTCTCCCAGAGAACACCAGGTGGCTTTGAACTGCACACCTTGCAGGTAGTAGCCCTACTCACAACCATGATGCCACCATCACTCCTGGGAGAAGAACCAAGGTCAGAAACACTTTCCTTTCAGGACTCAAATCCCCAGGCACATGTCTGCTTGGGCCTCTGAGAAGAACGCTGTGTTCTGACCATCAGTCAAAATAACTACACAGATCTCAGAGCTTATTTCCCCCAAGACATATTGTAGACTTGTATTCTAGATCCTCCTTAAAATAGGAGCCAGTTTAACACGCCTTCCCCATTTCCTGCAGACATCCCACTCCCTCCTCCACTCTTCACAAGCACCCCAGGAGCACATGCTCTTTTCATTCACCTTCCCCTTTACGCATTATAGGCACACACACATTTGGTACATACATGCATACATGTGTAATAACATTTCACATTAATAAAAGTGTTCTAAAATGTTCCCAGATGTATCTTTCTAATTTTTGGTTATCACTAAAAATAACTAAATTATTCTTTAGTCTTCAGTGGTTTCAGGAGCTCCAGAACCGATGCCAGGGCACACCTGATATCCCATGGCCTCATCATGGTGGTTCCTATTGCAAGAGAAGTCCTATTCAATTACCACCACCACTACCACCACCACCACGCCCCTACCCCTAAGGAAAGAGGAGACAGGGGTGTTCCTTGTATCACTCTCACTATGCTATAGTAAATAGGCTCATTGAATTTATCTGAGAATTCACCCACCATGTTTTACTAAGGAGACCTGATGGCACACTGGGCTAAGCATGACCTAAAGGTCAGTGGTTCAAAACCCACCAGCCACTCTGTCAGAAACAGGTGTGGCACTCATCTTCCACAAAGATTACAGCCTAGGAAAGCCTATGGTCAGCTCTACTCTGTCCTCTACGGGCACTATGAATTGGAATGGACTCAACAGTCATAGGCTTGAGTGTGTGTGTGTGTGTGTGTGTGTGTGTGCTTTAATGGTCTAGGGTCATAACTATTACCCATGAGAAATGGCTCTTGCAGACATGGTTGCTACCAAACTAGTTTACTTTTCAATTTTCTCTAAAAATTCAACACTTCCATTTATTTCTAAAATTTCCCTTGGCCTGAGGATTCCCACTCCTATAATTTAGAACAATATACAGTTATTAGTGTTAAGTTGAAAGTGCATGTTTAGCCCCGGAAGCCTTTTCTGTCTGATGAAGATCTTGGGATTTGTATAATTACTATAATTCTGTGATTAAAAACATCTCAGCTTTGGTGTTCAGGCACCTTGCTGTTTTTAATGAAATCTCTCAGATGAACTCATTACATCCAACTACTAAATTACCAGTGAAGACATGTTATCACACTATTCCACTCTGTTAGAGACTTTTACTTTAAGTGAGTTGTCATTAAAGACAAAATAAGCAAATCAAAAAATTAAAATGCAACAGTCAACACAATTTATTGTGCTAGGAAAATTTAAAGCATGCAATCTTTCCAAAAGCCCTTTTAATGAAAAACAAAAGTCTCTATTTGCAGAACGCATTGAAATTCATGTTGGTAAATGGAAGAAATATATATATGTTAGGGCTAAAAAAAACCACTTAAAACTGTAATATATACATATATATACTGTTTCTATTCCATAAGTCACTTTAAAATCTGAGTATTCACTAGTATAAGCCTTAGCAGGTGTCAGTCTTCCATTCTTTGGGATATCATGGGACAGGAAAAAAAACAGACATTTTAGAACAAAGTACTTTTTAAAAGAAATAACATAAAGCCATAGAGATTGCTGCTCAGGAAGCAGTGGTGCATTTCTCCTTTTCCATAACAGGGCTGATCATGTATGTCAGAAACGAAAGTGCACCCTCTAATGACAGCCTATTTTAAAGAAACAATTCCAGCCATTTAAACATGAATCAAGACAGGAAGTATCTATGCTGGCAAGGGCAGGAGTATCTTCAGGAAACGTCAGACTCTTCATTTGGCAGCAAGGTCCCGCCCTCCTAAAAGTGGATGGCACTTTACAGCCTGGCCACATTTAAGGAAGAACACCTTGATAAGCCTTAAACAAGGCATTGGTGCAGTCAGACCATGCAGGTACATTGTGATCAACCTCTGTGTGCAGAGATACTGGGGAAATTAAAGAGTTAACATGGATAAAATGTTTACCGATTTGCAGATGGGAAGCACCATGCAATTACCAAGCACTATTACATGATAGAGATGACAGTGAAAATATAGCTTTATTTAATCACAGCAGCATTGAGCTACTATTTTTAAAACTTAGAAAAGGCACATAGATTTTTTTTCCCCGCTATCTTAGTCTCTTGGGGCAGTTGGCAGCAGATAAAGATGCAGAGGAAGAAAGAGCTCCTGTCTGTCAGTTACTAAGTTCGGGGCACTCGGGAGGGTAGGGATTAAAAGTCCTAATTTTTGACTAAATACTCTATGCACAAATGGGGTTCGCTGTGACTTAAAATTTTAAATAGGAATACTATCCTCCATATGGTCCTGTCTCTGTCTAGACCCCTAATGATGATTCTGCAGCACACCATGTTTAAAGCACTTTCTGGTGCCTCAGCAGATTGGCAGCAGCACACAATGCCCCCAGAAAGAGCACCTAATCTCTGGTAGTGGAGAAAGCAAAGCAGACTGTACTGGGGGGATTATGGCACAGATCTACTCTGCACTAGCTAGGACTGCCTCTCAGAAGGACTGAAACAGACTTCTTCTAGTGCTGGTCCATTTTAGAACTTATGCAGGGAGAGAGGAACTGATGGGTAATGCCTCTCCACACACAGGGGCTGAGCAGTGTGACTCAAACATACAATGGATGACTCATGGTTGCAGAAGATGCTAGGAAGGGTCGGTTATTTTTTAAATGAAGAGATTTTAGAGGCACAGATTACATGGAAACTTCGAGATGGTCTTCACATGCCCAGTGCAGGATGCAGGAACAGGTGAAGGCTGGGTACCCTGGCCTTTTCACTGTCTTACTGTAAGTCTGCCCAAGTGCACTGTGAACTAGCCAAGCGTTGAAGGACGATTCCAACATGGGCAGTTTGCAAAAATTGAGGGAGAGGATCCTTTGCTGCTTCCTTTTCTCCCCCCCCCCCCCCCCC
>PVJH01007367.1:36402-74768 GCA_004026705.1 Nesogale talazaci | reverse complement strand
TTTAAGGTCCACAGATCTCAAGAAGGATAGTCCTTGAAAAAGTAGTTAGGGATGTGGCTGGGCAGATGGACTACTTACTATAGTCCTTAGAAATTAAAAAATAATCAAAATCCCTGGGAAAGGGAAAAGATCTGATTTCTAGAGTTACCATATTATAATATTCAAAGACCCCAGTTTCAACAGAAATAATGAAGCATGCCCAAACAAACAAAACAAAATAGCAAAGGTTAGTCCAAGCAAAAGAAAAAAGTGAGTAATAGAAATTTTCCTATAAAATCCAGATAATGAAAAGACTAAAAAGAAATTTACACAGCAATATTAAATATGTCCAAGGAACTAAAGGAAAACACAGAGAAAGAACTAAAGGAGATTATGAAAATAAAACATAAACAGATTAAAAGTAGAAAAATCAGGGAGGGGAAGGCATATTAGGTACCTGTGTAACCTGTTTAGATGAAATAGGCTTTAACTCAAAGTAGACTTTAAGTCAAAAATTTGTCACAAGAGACAAAAAAATTATATAATGATTAAGGGGTTAATATTTTAGAAATTATAAATATAAATGTACCAAATAGTACCTGAAAACAAACTCATTGTCATCGAATGAATTCTGACTCGTGATAGCCCTAGAGAGAAAAAAGTTGAACTGACCCTGTCAATTTCTCAGACTGTCAGTCTTTACAAGAGCAGTTATGAATGGTAATGAAAACAACGGAAATAATTGAAAAGCTAGAAACGCTACAATAGAAGGATTGCCAGCATATAAGCAAGGCAACAAAAGTATATAACACAGAAAAAAATCTGAGCAATAAAAAGAAAAGGAAAACTAAATCAGTGAGCTCCAAGGCAATTAGGCAGATTACGACCAACAAGAGAAATAATCACTTTTAAAAATCCAGGAAATATGAAGAAATCCTGGGAATGATGTGGAAACTTATCAGGAAAAACAACCTATATCCCATTGGGATCATGGAGCAAGAAGAAATAAAAAAAAATTGACCGAGAAAATAGTACAAGAAATAATGGAAGAAATGTTCCCAACATTATATAAGTTGAGCAAATAAATACTCAAGAAGCTGAAAGAATTGGAAGAAAATAGCTCTCAAAAGAAAAGGGGGAAAAAAAAACATCATGACATACATATGCCAACTCACAACTACAAGGAAAAAGAGAGGATCCTGAGGGCAACTAGGGAAAAAATGAAAAGTCAACTACAAAGGCAATATGATAAGAGTAAGCTCAGATTTTTCAGCACAAACTATATAGGCAAGAAGACAAAAAAGAGACATATATAAAATTCTGAAAGAAAAAAACCTGGCCACCATGAATCCAATGTCCAGCAAAACTATCCCTAAAATACGAGAGAGAAATAAAGGTATCTATAGGCAAGGAAAAATTAAAGGAACTCATAAAAACAGAGCACCATTACAAAAAATATTAACAGACTCACGAGAGAGAGAGAGAGAATCAACAATAATAGACAGCCCTAGAGCAGCATACAGGAAAACATCATCCAGAAACCACAGTAAAAACAACACATAATTACAGGAGAAATGCACACACATAATCAAAGAAATCAAATACAAAGAGCAGAATTAGAACAAACATGAATATATCAATGGTAACCCAAAATGTAAATGGATTAAATGCCCAAATCAAGAGACAAAGAGTAGGAGGTTGAATTAGAAAACAAGACTCATCTCTCTCTGCCTACAAGAGACATACCTTAAACTCAAAGCCAAAAATAGACCAAAATTCAAAGGATGGAGGCAAGATTCAATGTCACCAACTGATCACATGGAGAATGAATTACTTTCCAACAACCAGGAAAATATCCCGAAGAGAAAGTACATGCAAGTAATTGCAGAAAATGACTCAAACAGTAAATAATTTGGGCCTCTCGAGGTCCAGGAATGGTGGAAGAGGCAAATGGGTAGAGGAAACCATAAAAGATACCCATGGGATACCTTCCTCCCCCCAGAGCAGACCACGGAACTCATGGAAGTCTTGAACTGCACTATGTTCAGCTGGCCCCTAGAATGTCCATGCAACCTATTTCTTCCTTAGTCAGAATGTAAGTCATACATCCTGGGCTTGAATGGCCTACCTAACCACTTTTTGTCCAAGCCAATACTCAATCTTGTTTCTTCCAAGAATTTTTCTGACCTGAGCTCTCCTGGCCCCTCATGACCCCATCTTCCAAGCAGTGCCCCGTTTAGATTACCTCAGGTCTTCTAGAGCTCATTCCTTGCCTTCATCATCCAAGGATATCCCAAGAAACAGTAATTTTCCCAAGAATGTGCCAGAGCCAATTGCATTCTTCTCAGACACATCCCTGAGTCCTCTATCTCCCCAACAGTATAGGCCCAACTTTCTATGGTCTGGGTGGCACTGCTTGACCCCTGTTCCTTCAGGATAGCCAGTAATCCAAAAAGCCTGTGTGTTAGGCCAGGATAACGAGAGAAACAAATTCAGTGACACTCATATATGTGTAAGAGAAAGATTTTACAAGAAGTGATTATATATCAAGAAAACATCCCAGTCTGGTCCAGATCAAGTCCACAAATCTGATAGTAGTCCATAAGTCCCTTTTCAGACTCACACAGCCTCATGAAATGATAGAGAATGTGGAGGATCATTGACCAGTGGGACAGAGTCTTTTGGATCCAGTGGCAATGGAAGTATCACAAGGTTCTGGTAGATCTCAGTCATGTGGCTCGTTTTTAGGAAGATGAAACACCGAGAGACAAATGTCCCAGGATCTGCCATATGAGAAGGCCACACCCACAAGGAGGCACCATCAGGCCATGACTTGGTTGCAGGCTAGACTCTGTCCACACGTTCCCAAGGGTTTAATGTTGTCAGAAGAATCCGAATCATCACAGTCCATTCTTTCACTTTGATAGCTTCAAGCCGACATGAAATTAGGTAACTACCACAATCTGGTACTGGTACAATGACAAATAAGAAAAACAATGGATTAGAATTGAGAACCCAGGAATATCATAGAGTACCTGTAGACACCTATTTGTTTAAGGTCTAAAACCATTGAGTAAAGAAGAGAAAGCCTTTTTAATAAGTGGTACTGAAAAAACTAGATCCCCACCTGCAAAATAATGAAACAGGTCCCGTCCCTCATGTCATGTGCAAAAGCGAGCTCTACATGGATTGAAGATGTCAACATCAACAACACAATCTTAGAGACCACCAATAGGAAAAAAAGAGGGGGGCACAAACTTAAGGACTCCAATACAAGACATAAACACACTAACAAACACAATGAAAAATACCCACACTGTAAAAAACAAAACTAAGAACTGAGACCTGCTAAAAAGTACTCCATTTATACACATCAGAAAACTTCATCACAAGAATGAACAGATTGGGAAAAATATTTAGTAACAATATATCAAATAAAGGGCTAATCCCCAAAATCTATAAAACACTATGACATCTTAACAAGATAATACAAATAGCACAATTAAAAATGGGTATAAGATATGAATAATTTACTAAAGATGTCATCCAAGTGGCAAACAACCCCTACGAAGAAAGGTTTACTTTGATTAGCAGTAATAGAAATGCAAGTTAAAATGACAATGAATACTACCTCGCATTGATATTTTTAGCAAAATACAATAAAACAGAAAAGGATAAATGCTGGAGAGGATGCAGAGAGATCAGTGTAGTTTCCCATTGCTGGTTGGACTGAAGAATTGTACAACCACTATGAAAATCAATATGACACTTCCTTAAACCAAGGAAAACACAAGTACCTTTTGATCGTCATGACCTCTCTATAGGATCTATATTCTCAAGAAACAAAGAACACTGTACAAACAAATATTTGCAGATCTACATTTATTACAGCAATTTCCATAATAGCAGAAACATGGGAACAACCCAACACCTGATTATAATAATGGATAAACACACATTGCTACATTCTCACAGTAGAATATTATGAATCGATAAAAAATGGCAACTGAAGACATGGACAAAACTAGAGAACATTGTGCTTAGCAATCTTAGGCAATCTTAAAAAGATAAATATTCAATATGGAAAAACAAAGAAAAAGAAATGCTATTTACACACCAAAAGATAAATTTTTGATGACTGTGAGGAAGTCAGTGACAGGGTCAGGAAGGACAGGATATTGAGGAAGAAGGAAAAGAAAGGGAGTGGTGGTTGGTGGTGGTAAATAACAACAAGACAAAGAAACTGTAGGAGATGAAAAGGTGAAACGCAACCCAACCCAATCAAACTCTCTGCTGATTCATAGTGACCCTACAGAACAGGGGAGAACTGAACTGCCCCTGTGAGTTTCTGAGATGATAATTCTTAACAAGAGTAGAAAACACTGTCTTTCTCCTGAGGAGTCGCTGCTGGTTTCGAACTGCCGGCCTTGCAGATGGCAGCCCAACGCCTAACCACAAGGCCACCAGGGCTCCTTCATAACAGAAATAAACAACAATGAAACAAAGAAATTACAGGACATAAAAAGGTGAAAATTCTAATAAAAGAGCAAATTCTAATTCTCACCATATCCCCATCCCCAATATAAATGTGCATAACAGAACTTCTCAAATAATTAAGCATTCAAGACCGACAAATAACTGAAGTCTTACTGCTATTTCTGCCCTACCACATGTTGGTGTCTGAGTGACGGCAGGGCAGAGGAATGAAAGAGGAAGATTAAATATAATTTTCAATGACAAAAGTTTTTTAATTTTAAGAAGAATCAATTAGTATTTGCTAATATTATTAATATTTTGCACATTTCAGTTAAGCAAGCATTTGTATAAATTGTTTGTCATTTAATTTCAGAGTCGGAACTCTTAAAAGCAAGACATGTCTACGTTTTGTCCAGAGTCTAAGCCTTATTTAGTATGTTGAGTGTCAATGTTAGGATCTCTTTGGCTGACACAGCAGTAGCTGCAATGATGGGTGTACACATTTTCCTCTACAGATCCCAGTGAGCATATTAGTCAAAGAAAGAGCATAGTATGACAGAGAGCCTGCCAAGATGTTTGTATTAATGTCCACAAGAAGCTTGTAAATCAGGCAGGACTGCAGGACAAGCCCTACTGATGAAATGCTGTCTGGGTCAGCAGAAGGCAGAAAGGATGGTGGTTTCTGGTGAGCTGAGCAGGTCAGGCGGTGGGATACACTACAAACACAGGCCTTGTGACTGCTAAAGCAAACTATTTGAGGAGAGCCAATACATTCTACCAAACACTTCTAGGAACTCCTTGGAGCAAAGTCAAAGGGGTTGATGGGGTAAGGCGGGGGGGGGGGGGGGGGGGGGGGGGGGGGGGGGGGGGGGGGGGGCGGTCGGGGAAACAAGCAATATCAACAGAGTCAGGAAATGGTAGACCAAAGTTCTGACGCCACTGTGTGAGTATTTAACTTTAGCTCACACAATCAACTCTTTGACAGCAAGCATACAGGTAACTTCTCCCCAGTCAAAGGACTAGCTGTACTAACAGAACATATGTCATGTGTCCATAGCTTGAATCAACCTTTCATCTTGAAATGTGTGAAAAAGACATCATGCAAACACTTTTTTTATTCATAGATTCTTCAAAAACATAGGGGTGGAGTGGGGGGGGTGGATAAAGTTAAAACTGCAAACTTTACTCCAACACAGATTCAGTTAAAATGTCCTCTACTCCAATTTAAACTTTGTTTGCAAAATGTGGTACTCATTTTTCAAGATGTCCCTGCAGGATAGCTACCTTCTTATATTCCTGTCATTGTCTTTATCTTCTATACTGTACACTCACACCAACAATGTATCCAAGAAATGGTGACATGCTACTTGTGAGATTAAGTTATTAAAGACTTTAGCTTCTGTCATTAATGTCAAATTCTCTGTTTAAAGACTTTCCTTTCTTTTTTGTCTCTACTTCCAGGAAAGGCGGGCAGGGGGAAGGGTACTGGAAAAATCCAGGAGGCTGTGAAAACAGATGCCTACACTTTGTCCCGGGTTATAGGCTATACAGAGTCTTTAATTGCCAGACAGTGCTGTGTAATGTTTTCTGTATTTTAATTTTTCCTGAAAAGGGGGCAATAGGCCGAATAAATTTGGGAATCCATGCTATAACACCTAGATTCCCAAACTCAGTTGGTCCTTGGACCTGCTCCAAGGGAGTCACATAGGGATATGGTAACACTAAAGATCCCTGAGCTCATTCCCACGGTGATTCTGATTCATTGAGCTGCAAAAGGAGCCCAGGGATCTGTACTTTCACCAGATCGATACCAATTGTTAGCTAAGCTTGGGAGACTAAGTTCTAGTGCAAGAAAAGGCCTGAAACCTTGTCAAGGATTAAGAAACTTCATGTACTACAGGTGAAGGCGATTATGATTAAGAATTTGTTGTAGGGGCTGAGCCCTGGTGGCGTAGTGGTTGTGCGCGGGACTGCGGCCCACTGGGACGGAGGTTCAATTCCAGCAGTGGGGCTGGGCCTCCTACTCCCACCACCGGAGAGCAGTGTTGCCAAAAAAAAAAAAAGAATTTGTTGTAGGTCGGGGTTGGCTGAACAGTATCACAGTGGGGGTAAATTTCCATAACATTAAAGGGCAAGGAGAGTTAGCCAGAAATCAGAAGTTATTAACCCAGGGACTATTAAGAGTGTCTGGAAGTGTGCATAAACAATAGCTCACAATCTCTCAAACCATCTTCTATCTGGAAGCTTCAGGAGTCAGCACTTCTCAGGTGTCACAACTCTTTTAGAAAGCTTGTTTCTTTTTCCCACTGAGTCTGTACTCAGCATCTATGTACATGACAAGATTTTTTTTAATCTGCAGATTTGTCTCTGATAACAATTTGAGAGGCCAAGGCAAGGAGGGAGGCTGACCATTACGCATAAGTTAAGGCTTATTATAATAAGACTTATTATGTGTAAGTTCAGTGATGCTGAAGTCTGAACCAAGTGAGAAGGAGTTCCCCATTTAAAATCAAACAGCCAGGCTGAAGCTTGTTTTCCCTGCCTTCTCGTCCTCCTGGCTGGTTCAGCCCCCTCAGATTTGCTGCTTACCCCTCTCTGACCCTCTTACTCTAGATCAATCTTAAACTACGAGTAACTGAACGTGGGGTCATGATAAATTTGGCAACAATAAAAAGCTTTTGAATGCACAACAACCAAAAACTTAATTCAAAAACAAGCAAACTGAGGTGTTGCAAATTTCCTTGACAAAAAGGGGTTGGGAGTGAAAAATGTTTGAGAAGATCAACTCCCCCTAGGCTTCTTAGCTATACATTCCAGGCCGTAAATGATTTGAAGGCAAGTACTATGTGGGTGAATTGATTCATCTATAAACTATAACAAGCTGAATAAAATTGCAGTATGCATTTCCGAATCAATAATCCTAACATCATTAAATTTAAACTAAAAAAAGGAAATCGCTTTTGAAAAATGAATTTTCATGACAGTAGAGCATCCTAAGCATGCCCAGATTTAACGTCCTTGTAACTGAATTGCTGACTTAACTACAAGCTTCCTTGGGACAGGTTTCCTGCCTTGTTGTATCTCAGGACTTGAGTGTGAAGTCCCTGGCTGGCTCCCTGCTACTCACAGTTCAGTGAACTTGGGTGACTCACCCGCCTCTGGATACCCTGCCTTCTTCATAGTGTCAACTGCTGTCTTCAAACTGTACTCCCAGGTCATGCTTCCAGGAGCACGCTTCCCTGTCTTCTTACCTAAAAGGATGTGGACTTGTCCTTTAAGAAGTCCCTGGAAGATTGGCTCTGAAAAGCCCTCCCTATAAACAAACTCTGAGAGTCTGGTCTAAAGGGCTCAGCACCTACCTGACCCAAGAGGCGGACTAATGGATGACTTCTCAGTTGGGATTCACAAATTAGGATGTGAACTTCCTTGGTGGTCTCTGAAATAACTATATCATTCTATCTTCCTTCATTTGAAGGAAGAATGGGAAAATGTGTAAAAATGAAATTGGTTTCTAGTAATCAGAAAATCCACCACTACTCTGGCAATTTGAGGTACCAAGGTGGCTTTGGGATTGCAGTGATGCTGAAAACTATGCCAATGGTATTTCAAAGGCAGTCTGTTAGGTTTTGCTGTCTAAGGAACAAAACCAATGACTCATATATGTATTAAAAAAATAACTTTCTGGCTGAGCCCCGGTGGCGTAGTGGTTGTGTGTGGGACTGAGGCCCACTGGGATGGAGGTTCAATTCCAGCAGCGGCTCCACGGGGGTAAGCGCTGGGCCTCCTACTCCCACCACCAGAGTACAGTGATGTGAAAAAAATAATAACTTTATAGCAAGAAGGCATTCCAACCCAATCCAATTTAAGTCCAGCGGTCCAATGCTAGGCAGGGTTCTCTTCTGGCAGAGTCGTTATGCAGGGCTGAGTCAGCAACTAATCTCTACAGAAAAGCTGCCCGGTGTGTATCTCTTCAGTTGGTTCTTTGAGGCTGGTGAAACCACCCTACAACACCTATGGCTCCTAATTACCACCACTTACTGAACATTTACTACAGGATAGACATCATACAAAGTGCTTTACAAACATTATCTCATTTAATCCTCAGGACAATTCCATGAGTTAAGTCTCATTATCCCCATTAAAGGGAAGGAAACTGAGGCTTATAGCAGTGAAGTCACTGGCCCTCAGGTGCACAGCTGGCAAGTGACCAAGCCCAGCTTCAAATCCAGCTCTGTTTGATCCCCAAACCCTTCGGTTATCCAGTAGGCCCTACTGCTCAACACCCTTGGTCATTCTCAACTGCTTGCTGAGACCTGTTCCTCATTCTTCACCTAACTTGTCCATTTTTTCTTACTTTTGGACTCATGATGAGCGTTCCTCTTGGTGAGATTGTTGGCCCCTCAGATGTGACGTTACACATAATTGTGCTACATGATACTCTTTTGCTCCCCTCATTTAATTATATTTTGCATTTCCATATCTCTCACCTTCTCAGTCACACAAATGTAGACTGGCCAGGTATGTAATGCCTATTCTAATTGTACCATATCAGAGTGGTACCCTGACCTCACCTGTGGGTCAACATTCAGATGCTTCTGAGCAGATCATTGCTGTTATTAGCTGTCATCCAATGGTCTCCAACCTTGCGTATAGCAGACCACTTTTTAGTGCTTATTCACACATAGCAAATGTGACAACTTAACTAAAGAGGATCCTAGCGAGACGAGCTGATTACTCTGATTGAGACCGGTAGGACCTCAAGATAGGGCCTTTAGACACCCTTCAGTTTTGGAACAGAATTCACCCACATGGCTCAACTTCTAGCCTGATGATAGACAGCCCAACCCAGGGGACCATAAAACCAGGGAGGCACACTCCTTAAAAGCATCCACCATCCTGTATCAAAAAGGCAGCATTTGCCCAAGAATAAAGCTCAGAAGGCAGGAAGGGAGATGAAAGAAAGCGGATAAGGAGGGGAATTACAGAGAAGAAGTGGGAAGAGTTCTGTTAGGACATTGTGTGGATTGCAGCCCCTGACACAAAACAAAATGTGGACGAACTATTGATGGAAAACCAATGCTCTCCATCAACTTTTATCTACATCACAAAAGTTTAAAAATAAATATGAAGCACCTTAGCAATTGCAGCTTTTCATTGATGGAGAGGTACGCTTCTTCGAATGAAAAGAAAGAGACCCTCCATCCATGGTTCAAAATGCCAGCTCTCCTCACTGCCAAATTCTGTCCTGTCAAACACTGAGTTTTCTCCTTGCATAGCAAAAATGATGGTCATGCAAAAGCCGTGCACCTCATGTCAAACTAAAAATTTTCATGTGCAGGCAAAAGGCAGCCCTGGCACAGATGAAGATGGAGGGAAGAGAGCCCCTGGGGAGATCAGGTCTTGGGTCATGGTGCACAGTTTCCTGGGAAAGGCACACTGTTAATTAATGAGAAGGGAACTAATTAAAAGTGAGCAGCGCTCTGCAGCCAAGTGCCTTCCAGCTAAGGACTAAAAGTACGCGGCCCTGAGTAGCTTGCCAGGTTTCCAGATGCAGTTGCTGAGAGGGAAACACAAGCTACCAGGTGAGGTCAGAGCTGTGAATCAGACCGCACTGAGCTGCAGCAGTAACTTGGCTCTGGGGTGAGAGGGACTTAATGTTGCTTATAGTAAAATGAGCACAAAGAAAACAAAGATGGAGCATGCTCCCTCCTGATAAAATCATCTATGTACTGTATTTTTGGGACCACAAGATGCACTTTCTTCCCCCATCCCAATGCTCCAAAGTGGGGGAAAACAGGGGTGTATCTTCTGGTACGAAGGTGTGGTACCCCAGAACATTTTAATATACTGGTACTATTTGGTTCAGAATATTTTTTTCTTTTTTTCCTGTTCTAAAAACTGGGTGTGTCTTATCATCCAAAAAATACACTATCTTTTCACTGTAGGAGAAGGGAGCAGGAGGTGAGGACTTCTGCATACTGAAAGCCTGTATCTTGGAGTAGATAATGGTTTTAGAATGCTTTTAAGCACAGGGATCACTGGCCAAACCATTATGGAAGGCCCAGTGGACCTAACGGTACAGGTAGAAGGTAGAAGTGCTTACTTGAAGTCAATGGCCATGGTCCAGGCCTTTCTCAGGCAGCCTTCGAGAGCCCTCCACCAGGCACTACTGGAGAACATGGGACCTCATACATTACCTGCTTTCTAATCTAAGTGTCATGCTAACTTTAATGGTGTGTCACAGGCCCCCAAGACAAAGAAATTAAAATACAGAAGGCCAAGTGGCCGGTTCACACAGCTGGAAGGCTCCTACACCCTAAAACAACATCACCATCTTCTACTTCAATACATCCTAGACTTCAGACTGTAGGAAGACTTCCAACACAGGGAGGATTAAGCAGCACAAGGGTGGTGTTCCATTAGTGTGTCAGTTTGCTGTACTGTTATGGCTCATGCAGGGCTGTGATGCTGGAAACTGTGCCATCCATGTTTCAAACAACAGCAGGGTCACCCAAAGTGAACATCTTTCATCAAAGCTTCTAGAATAAGAACAAACTATGAAGAAGCAATAGGCTGCTGTCTACTTCATAGAAAATGGCCACTGAAAAGCTGATCGATAGCAATAAACCATTGTCAGATACTGAAGACCTAATGAATAGAAGCAGAATATTGTCAGAGATAGGGCCAGAAGATGTGCCTCTTAGGTCAGATGAGCCCTCACTCAAAATATGACTGAGGAAGAGCTGCCTTCTCAAGGTAGAGACAACTATCATGAGTAAAGCCTTCATGTGCTGTTGGAGCACAATTCAAAATGAGAAGAAGCAGCTATAAATATCTACTCATAATTGAAACTGGGACTGTTACCAAGTATGAATCTAGGCAAGTTGGAAGCTGTCCAAAATGAAATAGAACACCTAAAGATCAATATTCTAGCATTAGTGAACGAATATTGGCCATTTTGAATAAGAAAAGTCATATGGTTTTATGTGCTGGGAATGAAACCATTAAGAGAAATGGCTTTGCATTCATCATCACAAAGGACACTTCAAAATCTATCTTGAAGTACAATCCCGTTGGCGGTATCCATTCTCACTTAAGGAACTTCATTCGATACGACTACTCACATTTATCCATAAACCACTAAAATTTGTGATACAGAAATTGAGAATTCTACCAACATCTGCAGCCTGCAATGAATCAAAGAGGCAATCATGATGCATTGATCATTATTGATGACTGGAATGCAAAAGTTGGAAACAAAGAAATGGTAGTTGGAAAATATGGTCGGTGACAGAAAGAATACAATGAGTCACTGTTCCAAAACAAACAAACAAAAACCCCATGTCTCCTTGACATTCAAGCATTTTAGGTCAAATATGAGCAAGAACTAATGATATTGAAGGAAGAAGTTCATGCTACACTGAAAGCATCAGCCAAAAACAAGGCTGAATGCCAACAGTGACTGACCAAGGAGCTGACCAAAGCCCCTGCTTTTCTGTCTAGGTTGCCCCTTCCCTTGACTCCCAGTGTCAGTTAGCATGAGGGGTGAGCTCAGTCTGCTCCAGGTCTCACAAAAGAAGGTGTGATAGTTATACAACTTCATGTCATCTTGATAAAAGAATGCAGGGGTTGTGTCTAGCCTGTCAATCAGGTCACAGCCTGAGGATCCCTCCTTGTGGGCATGGTCTCATTACGAGGATTCTGGGAACTCCTTCTCCTCTTCTCTAGAGGCGGGACACACACACTCTCTTTCTGCTTCACCTGGGAGTAGCATCCTCACATCAGTGCTGAGCTCAGTCTGCTCCCACCGCCACTGGATCCACAAGACATTTCACCCACCAGCCTATGATCTTCTTGTAGCCAGCATCATTGGATGTGCTGCGTGAGCCTGAAGAGGAACTTATGGGCTGGTCTAAGAGTTAATATCAAACTTAGGGACTTGATCCAGATTGGGCTGGGATGTTTTCTTAATATACAATGACTTTTTTATATAAAGCTCTTTCCTATACACATGAGTGTCTCTGAATTTCTCTAGTCAACCTAGACCAACACAGAAGGAACATCAATACACCAGAGCCCTCCAACCCCACGACCTCAGCTCAACGAACCCAGGTCAAAGGTTGTCGACAAGCACGCTCACGAATGCTGGGGTATATTTTGCTAACTGGCTTGAGATGAGAGGGGTTATGAAGGAAACTACTCCAATGGGAAGGTTTACTCAGAATCCTAGAGGGCAGGGAATTTATGTAAATGAGGGAGGAACAGTTTCTAAAAAGAAGGTGAGAATAGCTGCACACCTCAAACACTGTAATCGCTGTCACAAAATTGTATGTGTAGAAACTGTGGGGAGAACAGAGAACAGAAAGACTACTTTTAGAGCATATGAGAGAACTAACTCACTCCTCTGGGTTTTCCTCTTCCTTCTCCACCTCAAGGAATCCACACACAAACAAGCAGCTTTCTTTTAGAAAGTGGTTATTATCCAACAAGATGAGAAAAAGCAATCATTGTAGACTTATTTTAGAAATGCTATGAGGGGAGATCAACAAAGTCTTCTCCTCTGTGTGCTGGGAACAGGCAGCCTCTGAGTCAGTTCTTATGTGAACCAACCACCTTGTCTTTCAAGAACATTTTCACCATTATTGCCTATAATTATCTACCTTTTTATAAGTCCAATCTTGATGGGTCTTCGGGGATTAGACACATCACATACAACCTTACAGGTAAGATGGCATCAGAAAATTGCCCACTCTCTATCGGGTACATATTACAAACCATAAGAAGTTCACACTAAACAAAACAGAGGAGATTCATAAGTGTACTTCATCATGATTCCAATCTGTTGGAAACCAGAGTCTGTCTGTATCTGAGTATTTAAATAGGACATAAAATACGAAGGGGGTGGAGGGAAAGGTATGGCATGGGACGCAAGGTCAGACAGAGTGACATCTGAAAATGTATAAATAATAGCTAATATATTATTTTTATGCAAAATAAAAGACTTTGCATGATTGTACACTATGTCTCAGGAAGATGTTATTCTGGTTCTGGCCACCATGCCTATTAACACCTCTTCTGGCATTCTTGACCCTGTCTTCAGCTTTTCACTCCTTGGGGCCAATTCTGTCTTGTCTCTAGCTAATCCCTGCTAGCAGACTAATGGGTCATTAAGGTATTAGTGAAAAAGATATTCTAAGATATTACTCCTCTAAAGAAAGTGATCTGCAATAGAATATGCCCTATTTCCACAAGCAGACTGAAGGCACAGAGAATGTATGTATTCCAAGTTATGCTATAGTTTCATCTTATCTAGCCATTCTATCAGTAGGTGCTCATCTCATCATGCTTAGAACACCCCATGCCTGGCAAGTAGCAGAGAGCAGGAAAGGAGGACTCAGTCCACAGAGGACACTGAGTTTTCTGATGAATGAGAATACCATTTAGGAATTAACCTCATGAACTCTTCAAGTGAAGATTCTTGAGAGATTTTGATTGTTGATATGTTATTGAGAGGTCTCTAAGAATTTCGTGAAAAAATGTAATGAAAAGGTAATAAAGTTTTTTCCACCAGCTTTTTTAAAGGCCGTGTGTGTGTGTGTGTGTGAGAGAGAGAGAGAGAGAGAGAGAGAGAGAGAGAGAGAAATGACTTCTTGAGTAGCATGCGTAAGATTGGCAGTCTCTGGGTGGCACACATGGTCAAGTGTTCAACAACTAGCCTAAATGTTGGCAGTTCAAGCCCAACCTCAGGAGATGGGATTTGCACCTTGCCTCTAGGAGAAAAAAAAAATCTTGAAAACCCTATGGAACAGTTCTATTGGGCATCCACAAGGCCGCCATGAACTGGAATCAACTTGACAGCCACCACCTATACCATCTATCACACTTGGAGACCAATCAGATGACGAGGGGTAAACAGATCGACCCTCGAGACTGGGGTTCATGTTTTACCTTGCAGAATAGGAGGTGGGACTGCAGTGGGGAGAGGGAGACCGTCCAGGAGGAAAGTTAGGAGACAGCCCCGTTTGGTTTGGACCCCCTGGCTTGGAGTCGCCTCCAGCAATGACAGGTAAAGAGAAGAGGGCGTGGGGATGAGGACTCTGCCTGCTTTAGTGGAATTATCAGCACAAGTAAGCACCTACTCTTGTCAACTCCTGAACCCCGAAAAGATGTCATGTTTATATTTGTTTTGACGCTGAAGCACATTCACAGCTGCATCTCCACACTGTCTCTGATGAGAGAGCTCCTTTCGAAGACACATCTATGGCAGGGGATCAATCACACATGTGCATCGGCTGGAAATCACCATGCTGCACGGCAAAAACCCTCCAAACCAACGAAGCATTCCTGCTAGCGGACGGCCTGCGCCACAGTGGACACCTGAGAAGGGAGAACCGAGTTTCCCAAACCATCACACACTTGCTCCACATGGCAGCCTGTGTCCAGAAAAGAACGTCTCTGAAAAAAAAAAAAAAAAAAAACAAGGAACTTTGACCCCTCCGCTCATCAGGCATTCACTGGGGCCTGGCTATGTGAAGGGGGCCAGGTCAGTTTACCCTCAGGGCCGGCCAAGTGCCCTGTCCTCTCACAAGGGTAATGGGCAGTAGGAAGGAAAGGAATAAGAATAATTACAATACTGGAGGGATGTGATAAATCATCAGTGAAGTAAACAAAATGCTGTCATGGCCCAGGGGCAACCAAGGTGGGTGCTGATTGTTTCTGATTGGATGAGAGAAGCTTCAGGGGAAACTTTCTAGGTGGGTGTGATTTACTAGGTAGGAGTGGAAGAATGCCCACAACAGGCCAGATATGAAGTATGTAGCAGATCCAATGAGAGACTTTCCCTTCCCATCCCAATTCCACTATGAAGTTTGCGTATTATCTTAATAAAAAAAGAAAAAAAGACACTGGGAAATGCCAACTTTTTTACCATTTTATGAAACATGTCTAGCTTTTTCCCCCTTAGGTTCCCCCCTCTCCTGGAACAGTCTCCTAGTACTCAAACTTGTTTCCATATGCCCCACAGCAAGACGGAGCTCCAACGGGTCTAGTCATGGTCCTTTTAAAACAAATTCAAAACTTGCTTCCTAGCCTTACCCTTATACGGCACTAGAATTTAAAACAAGACCGCAAAACTCAAATACCCAGATAATGGGTCTTAAGACCGATATGAATGCAATTATCTTGTGGAGCAGTGAGTATAGGGAGGGTTCAGCTTTTAATGAGCACCGATTTATCTCTATTAAAATAAAGCCTACCAGGAGATAAGGCTTTTTAGGGTTTTCCTTAGCTGAGAAGGTCTAACACCATTGTGCTTACAAATCTTCCCTCTAGCTCTCTGGCTCGGGGGTTCCAAGTGACATAAACAAAGCAAAACACAGTGAAGTGAACCTTAGCCAAACACCCCCAGCCCTAGCTTCAGCAGCAGACTAAAGATCCCGAGAAAACAATCAGATGACACGATTCCCACCGCTGTGAGTCAGCCAACACCCCAAAGACCAGAGAGAAGTACACAGAGAACGAACGTCCATGCTGCTGGGTGCCGAGGGCAGTAAGTCCCGGGCTTACATTGGATGATTTGGGAAGTGGATCACCAGACCTTCTTTCTGATCCATCCTATTCTGGAAGCAAATGAGTCCAGTTGGTGGTGTCGTGAAACATGCGGCTTCTGCCTTTGTCTTCAGATCTGTCATTAGCAGAAGCAGTAATAACGGATCTAAAGTTGGGGAGACCCAGGGTGAGAGGAGACAGACAGCCCATCAACCAGAGTGAGGAGACAACCCAGCCCAGGTACCATGACCTGAGCACACTCAGGGACCGACACCAGGGGAGGTTCTGGTAGGGTCTGACCCAGAGGGGCTTTGGGAACCACCATCATGGAGGTGTGGTCCCTGCTCTCATCTTGCCTTCAGAGGTCCCAGAGGAGAATTGCAGGGTGACTGGAGGATGAAGGAGGACAGTGTAGAGAGAGGAAAAGGGCTACCGTACAGGCCTAATCTCCATGAAGCAAGAGGCTAGGTAGAAGATCAAGACAATTGTATTAACAGATCCTGTTTTCTGTAAACCTTCAGGGTGGGGTAACTTACACGTCCAGGATTCTGAGTATTACCTTTTCAGAAACATGGAATCATTGAAACAGTGCTGGGTGGATCAGGCCCACCAGACGTCCCATGGTAGACTGCTCCGTAAAAATTTACAAGTTTGGAACCCCAATGGGGCAGTTAGACTCTGTCACACAGGGTGGCTATACATTGAAATGGACTCTATGGCAGTGAATTTGCTTTAGATTGGGGATAACCTGGACCATCTACTTCAAAGGATGATTTTCCTTTGGATTAGATTGGAAGAAAAATGGAAACTGTGGGGAGATGGAGTTCAGGAAATATAGGGTCTGCCCTTAATTCTTCAGGTATGTATACACATACACAGCTGCTTCCAGAATACTGAATGATTCAGCCATACACAGACTCTGAAGAAGCATGGAGCAGAGATGAATTCTCTTAGTTAGACATGGCTTTCAGTGGGGAGAAAGCTAGCTATTTTTGCCACTCAGCTGGGCCCTTCTTTCTGGATTTTGAATTGCTTCAGGTCCTCGCAGATGTCTGACTTGCCTTGCCAATTGACGCCCAATGGAACCAGAGCATGACGGGGACTTCAGCACTTCCCACCAGGCACTCTCAAAGTTCTAGCGTAAGTCATGATCTCCCAAAAGAATTGGCTTGACGAGCCCAAAATCTCAGAGGGAAGAGGGCGGGGGTTCTTTGGAAATGTATAGACCGTCTGTTCCTTCTCTCCATTCGTGGCCCCCTTCTCAAAGAGCTGGAAATTGATGTGTATACTTGATTCCATGAAGAAGCTCTGAGTTCCTTCTGGTTCTTGTTCTTCCAACTGGCTGCAGGCACAGACCAACACAATGAGACCAAAAGACTTCAGTGGCTCTTGTTGTACATTCAATTCTAATGTAGCTTGATGCTACTGAATGGCCAGGCTTCTGGAGGTGGCCACACTGACAACGCGGACATGCTTGCCCGTGTGTGTTTGAACTGGGAATATTCCTCACCGTTGAGGGTAAGGTATGCTCATAGATGGTGCTTGTCACTCCTTGGTGGCAGTCCATCCTCCTATGTTCATCTTCTTCTGGCTCAGACTCCACCAGGAAGAGCAGGCAAATCTTTAGGAAGCCCAGAAAGTTTGGCGGCTTGAACCCACTAGCAGCCCTGTTGGTGAAGTGACTTAGCCATCTGCTGTCATAAAGATGTCCGCCTAGGAAACCCTAGGGGGCAGCTCTACATGGTCCTATAGGCTCACCAAACATCAGAATCAACTTCAGGGCACACCAGTCTGGAAGCTCTGTCTGAACCTAAATCATAGCAGAACACAGCCATCCATGACAGATGGGTGGCGACACTCCATCGAGGCTCTCTCACATGGAAGGTGAGAGTTCTGCCACTGAACCACCCGTGTCAGGAGCCCCAGGAAGCAGGAAAAACAGTACAAAGCACAAAGGGCCAGTGTCTTTAGCCCTGAACTCTGCACCTTTGCTTGGCTTTCACTTCCAGCAGTTCTGAGAAGCAAACATGCCTCTGGAGCCCAGCCACTTCCTATTCCTGGTCCTCCATGTCCTCCAGGGAACACAACCCAATCACAAGGCTGATGAGAAAGTAAGGTCAACATCCTTCCAGCAAATGTGTAAATGCTGGATGGAGCGCACACTAGAGTGAAGTGACCAGATTTTAAGCAGGACACGATGACCAGGGGGGAGAAGGGGATTCTTGATTAAAAATTTGGTCTATATGGTGCAACAAAAATGTTCATAGAACGCAAAAATAGTATTATAATATATTTATTTAATTTTAAACCGCCGCGGGACGTTGTTAAAAAGCGAGACATCTGGACACTTTATTGGAGTACCCACTGTGGGAGGTATCATTACCCCTTTTATTAGGACTGGCACTATGGACCTGCGAACATTTCAAAGAAATATCTGTAGTTTGAGAAAACCAAATGAGGAGGTGATCATCGAGAAATAAAACTGTCTCTGTTGACACAGAAAGTACAGCTCAAAACTAAGTTTGTTTACAGATCACAGATGACCTGACTTCCATTCTTCTCTGTCCTCTTTCCCCTCAGTAGCACCCAACACACACTCCCTCCCCTTCACTTGCTTCCCTTGGTGTGTTTCCAGATGTCCTCCCTGCCCATGCCCCTTACCAGAGGTCCACACGAATCCAGAGGAAGTGAGGTTATAACTTCTTTCACCTCATACAACCACCAACCTCTCTCCCCCCAGTCTCAGATCTATGTATAATTAAGAAAGTAAGTGGATATCAATGAAATTCTGCCAGGCTGATCAGAGGAATGCTGTCTGGTGTAGAAATTCTGGAACAGGAGACAAAAAGTACCTCCGGGATTTCTCCGTGGATGTAAGGGTTCGAAATCCAGCTCCTTCCTGCTGCTACTATTTAGATTTCTTTCCCCATTCCAAGGAAATGGTTCTGATGTCATATCCTGAATCCACACCATAGTTTACAGTAAACGCTATGCCTAGACTGCCAGCTCTGGCTTATAGAAAAGCATGGATCCTTTCTACTTCCTTCATTCTCTCTCAACAAAGTCTAGCTTTGGGAAATATAAAGTGCTAGTGTTCAGATGATTGTCTCTATCTGGATGGTAAAAAGAAAACATAACACCAACAAAACACGTATCTTGATTTTGGAGGTACAGCCGGGGCTGCAGTATGCAGACTGCAGCCATCCTTCCCTAGAGAGAAGAACGCTCCCAGTTTCAATCAGTGGGGAGCTGCAGGGTACAGAGGAACAATGAGGGGTGCCTGAGAATGAGAATGCACGGGCGTGTTAGCTCCAAAAGCATAACACACGTAACACAACCCTTTACATCTGTCCTCTTCTTCCTATTCCCTAAAACGTCTCTCGGCATTAGGTTCTAATTACCACGAAATAGCTCCCTCAGCCAACTTCCCAATCCAAACCCTCCTCTCTCGCTGCCTTTCGAGCTTCCCCAGACCATAGCTTCAACCATGATTGAAAAACTAAAACAGACAACTGTAAACTCTTCACTTCCAGCCTTGCCTCCCACTAATAATAGGGGTCCTTCAGAGACAGACGTGCCTACAGAGATAGTGAACTCCCCCTCTCCAGGGACATGCACTGCTGGGTTTGAACTTTAGATCATGACTTGGGTAAAGATTTCCAGAGCACATGATCAGGTTTTTTTTTTCTTTTTAATCATTTTATTGGGGGGAGGGATTCTTATAACATTCCATACATCAAATGTATCAATATTCATACATACATATTCATACATATGTTGCCATCATCATTTCTAAAACTTTTCTACTTGAGCCCTTGGTGTAAGCTCCTCTTCTCCCACCCTCCCACCCTTGTGAATCCTCGATCAAATATATATTGTTATTATTATTTCATGTCTTACACTATTGTCTCTCTTCATCCACATTTCTGTTATACATCCCCTTTGGGGGAGGGGCTGTATCTCCAACCTTGTGATGGGTTCCCCCTCTCTGCCCCTTCCCCTTCTTCGACCACCCCCCTACCCTCATGATATTGTTACTACCACTACTGTTCCTGTGGGGTGTAACTGTTCTTTATTCCATGTGTCCAGAGTTCTTATGTGTACCAGTGTGTGTTCTCCAGTCTAATGGGATTTGTAGAACTGGGTCATGGTAGTAGGAGGAAGGAAGCATTCAGGAATTAGAGGAATTATAGGTGATTCGTTGGTCTATACTACACCTTGGTTGAATTATCCCTTCCTTATAACTTTTCTGTGGGAGGAGATCCAATTGTCTACAGATGGGCTTTGGGTCTCCACTCCAAGCCCCGTCATCCCCATTGATGTTGTTGTTTGTTTTAGATCTTTTGATACCTGGTACCTGATCCCGTGGACACCTCATGATCACATAGGCTGGTGTGCTTCTTCCATGTGGGCTTACTTGCTTCCCTGCAAGATGGCTACTTGTTTAACCTCAAACCTTTAAGGCCCCAGATGCTGTATTTTCTGATAGCTGGGCGCCATCCTCTCTTCACCACATTTATGCAACCATGTTGTCTTCAGTGTCAGCAAAGTGAGTATCAAAGAGTGCCAGATTACCAGAACAAAGTGTTCTTGTGTTAAGAGAGGCCCCAAGTAGAGGCCCAAAGTCCATTTGCTTTCTTAATACTTGACATATAAGTTTATGAGCATTGACCTTTCATTATAAATTACGAGTTACTAATTTCATTATAAATTATAAATTACATATACCTGACCAGTTCTATATTCAAATTCTTACACTCTTTGCTTGAGCTCATACATTGCCATTACTTCAAAGTATCATAACTCATCTGACTCCTTTGCAGAGTCTCCTGCTTCCATTCTTCAAATGTATCAAACATTCCTCATTATTTCCTAACTTTGTTAATGTTAAATACTGTCCTTTTGATCCTAAAAAGTTGATTATTCAATTTCAAATATGAAGAAAGTTTTACCAAACTCCCTTCAACCAGGAAGCCTGGTCTTCTTCTAGGATTTTAAGTTGGGCTGCACATTTTCCTATCACTCTGTACAGAACCTTCTCATGGGATCCTTTTCAGAGCAGTTGGTTGGTCTAAATGACTGAGCGTCATCCAGTTCTCCTGGTCTCTGGGTTGTGGAGACGTGAAATGTGGCCCATGAGTTCACTGGATTAATTTTCTCATGGGTGTGTCTTGAGGCTGAGATCGCCCGTAGCAGAGGTTATGTAGAGTACTAGATTTCCCTTGAAATAGTTAGACTATGAAACATCGAGCCTTCCACTTCTCACTACAGAGGAATCAGGAAACGAGATGCTTATCAATCACAACCAGGACTTTCCTGACCTTTACATCTTTGTTCACATTGTAATCTTCATCTAAGATACCCTTCTCTTTCCTTACCTACTCAAGTTTCCATGGATGGCTTTCCAAATCTTACTTCTTCAGGACTTAGATTCGACCATATTGTCCACTAAGTCTTTTTTATTACTATGTGTTCTATCCTGTTTAGTCTTTCATGAGTCTTGACGGTGCTGTGGCTGCCAACTTTTGAACTTGCTGTTCAAAACCACCAGCCACTCTTGGGGAGAAAGCTCAGACTGTCTGCTCTGGAAAGTGCTTGCACGCCCAGAAACCCTCTAGGGAGGGCTGCTATGTGTCAGCATCAACTTGATAGAAATGGCAGTGGATTTAGCCCTAAAGCATTTTGATTTTCTCTTCTTTGTGGCTTATATTATATTCTGTCTCTGATTTTGACAAAGGATATATATCAATAAAGGGGGTCCATTTATTTATTTCTCTTGAAGTGACAATAGATTCTTGGGGAGCAAGGACTAGATCTTGCTCGTTTGGCATATCAGCAGTACGATAGAGCACAGAAGAGCCGTGTCAAATGGTTATACTCCCATAATTCCATATCATAATGTTCTTTACTAAGGGAGCATAAACAGTTATGTCATAGGTCTTCTCAGAAAAAATACGGGGCATTCTAATCCCCTAAAGAGTTACCATTTCTGAAAACCACTGAGGGAGTTTCGCTGTGTCTTATAAGCTCAATATGACTTAGACTTGACTCAAAGGTAGTAGGCTTGGTTTGGGGCTTTGGTGGTTAAAGTACTTGGTCACTAACCAAAAGATCAGCAGTGCAAATGCACCAGGTGCTCACATGAGAAATATGTGGCAGTCTGTTTCTGTAAAGATGTGTAGCCTCTGAAACCCTGTGGGTCAATTCTACTCTGACCCACATGGTGCCATGACTTGAAATTATCTTGAGAACAGTGGGTCTGATATTTGGGGTTTTACTTTGAACAATACAAAACCTACCTGGAAAGGGGGAAAATTGATGTGTGTAGGGAAAACCTTCTGGAAAAGCTCAAAAATAATAACAGCAAGATATTGGAAACCATAAAGTGAGGGAAAAGAGAATATTCATGAAAACACAGCATCCCCAAATTTCCAGTAATGTTTCTTCCCAAACTTACCTCATCTAACCAATCAAAAAAATTTTTAAACATTTGTTTACTCCAATCTGCAACTTTTTTTCCTTTCCTTTCCAAGATCCAAATTTATAACCAGTAAAATAATGAAAACATGCCATATTTGGTGATGTGGGAAACATTGAATTTAAAAGAAAAACACACTGGGTATTATCAAGTTCATAGTCATGCACAATATTAAGCTGCCTAAGAAAGGCTATATTAAACAGGAATAAATTCTAGGCAAACCAGGAATCGATTTCTCCCATTCCTGCCAAGAGTGGTGTGCCAGAGAGAAAACACACCACTCACCACCCTGCAGAAGCCATCATGCCGGCTGGTGGCCAGAGGAGATTAAATGAAATTCAGCAAGAACTATTTCTTGGCAGGACGTAAGGCAGGAGGGATAGAAAATTGAATCTGAAATGGAAAAATCCCCCAAGTGGCCTCCACTCTCTCGCACATACCTAAAATGCACGGGGATTGATGGTTTAAAGAGGCATAAAGAATGCTGGGTAGGAATCAAATAGTAATAATAGGCAGTTTATTAGGATTCATCTTGCATTTGGCAGTAATTTTTCCTGAATTCAAATGGAATCCAAGCAGTCTTAGTGATTATACCAATAAAAGAAGAAACTACAGATCCGAAAAAGCTGCCAACATATGGGCAGCGGCTGGCACTGCCTAAAAATGTTGACCCGTTCAAGGACGCCAGTACAGACTTAGCACAGGGACCAGAAGGCCAGTCTAGATATGAGAATAATAAAGGCCTAAAACAATCAGTGGTAAGGGGGCAGAAAGGGTAAAGAGTTAAGTTTTTAATACATTTTAATCATTCTGGAACTCTAGTAGTATAGAGGTCATGCATTAGGCGACTACTTACAACGTCAGTAGTTCCAAACCACTAGCTTCTCTGGGAAAAGAAGAGGTTTTCTACTCCTGTAGAGACTTTTAGTCTTAGAAACCCACAGAGGTAGTGCTCCTCTGTCCTATCACAGAGTTGGTACAAGTCAGAAGCTACATGAGGGTGGTTCCTCCGAGTAACCTACTTCCAAACGAGCACCAGACTGTGCCCACTGCCCACATACGGACTAAATCACAGCATGGTTAAGGAAGAATGCATTCTCTCCCAGTTTTAATTTTGCAGAATACTTAATAAAGCTTCCCAGCTTTCTAGAGGCCTATAAACGTTACTAGTGTTCTTGTGGTACCTCAAAGAAGGTATCTTCATCAAAGTTGCTCCTCCAACTGATTTCCAAAGCCGATGGACCTGGTCTGAGAGACTCTAATAATTTACAATGTCTGCTCCTCCCATGTCAGCTGGAAGAAGTGGGTGAAAGGCTGACTGCCATTCATGATGCACCCCTTATCATGAACAATTCATCAGATCTCACAATTAGAAAACTTAGAAGAAAACTGCCTTTATATATGCACATTCAACTTATGTACATATAAAATTCACTATTCCAATTAAATGTCCATGAATAAGCACATCAATAAATATTATACACCGGCACAGATGACCCGACTCAGATTAACTATTGAAAAAGTAAGACCTTGTTACACATAACTGAGACAAGCATGTAGGTTCAATTCAATACCTGGCGATGTAAACACTAAATAGGCTTCCAATCACAAGGTGGTGCGATAGTCCCATGCCTTGTGTATTTCCTCCTTTTTCCATCCCCACTTCTGAAGTAGTGCATAGGATGGCAGGCACTCTGCACAGGGAAACTAGAGGCACGTGAAGCCTCTACCCGGTCCTGTGTAGCAGTCGCCAGGACTCTGTCACTGTTGCAGTATCTACATTTCCTGCACCCTCTGAAAGTCAGGCTAGTTTACCTGTCTACCCCAAAGTGCAGACTTTTCAGAGATGTCGACCCTGTTAATTCAGCCGAAACTGCTCCCCAGGGAGCTCTCTCCCCTTTCTCTCCATTGTGCTCAAAGCAAAAGAACAGGGCTGAGCCCCGGTGGCGTAGTGGTTGTGCGCGGGACTGCGGCCCACTGGGACGGAGGTTCAATTCCAGCAGTGGGGCTGGGCCTTCTACTCCCACCACCAGAGAGCAGTGATGCCCAAAAAACAAAAAAAAAAACAAAAACAAAAAAAAAAAAAGCAAAAGAACAGTGGCCGACTAAATTACTGATGAAGCCCACACAAGCTCTTAAAATATTGCCATCTGAGTCTTCGTGCAGACACATGGATCGCAAGGACCAAAGTTGAATCGAGAGGTCTATGCTGGACAATCAGAGCTAAAGGCCAAGGATGGAAAAAATCAACTCAGGAAGTCAGACTAATTCTAATTGCTTTCCTCAGTGAGATTCCAAAAGCTTATTGCATGCATAAAACAAAAGCAGCTGCTGCTAAAACTACACTGAACTAAAACACAACAGTAATTCAGAGAATAGGGTATTGAAAACACAGTCCCTAAAATGAAGGGCACAACAGTGATAGGTGAAGCAGACAGCTGAATAGACATAGCCGAGAATCAAATTTGTGATACAGAAAGCCAATCTGAGCGATTCTCCTAGGCCCCTGAGCAAAGTAGACGCATGGGAATTAGGAGCAAGAAAATAAAAATGTATTGAGGCAAAACCAAGGAGCGACAGCAGCAAACTGTAGGAGAAGGTTAGGCATATGGCCACCCAGCTGGCTACATATTCTAAGTGTGCGGCCAGAGCAAGTTGTCTGATTTCCCTGTGTCTTTGTTTGTTTTTGTTTTAAATCTTAAAAAAATGCAAACAGACATGTACAGGGTCAGAGAACCTTTCACATAAGGACTTAAAGCAGTGTCTGTCAAGTAGAAAGAATTCAAGAAAGGTTAGTCATCACTAATACGTAGATCCAGAAGAACACAAGCCAAATGAAGGAAGAAGCAAGCAACGATTAAAGCAACATCAGAAGAAACTATTTCCTGAGCTTTAGACTTGTATCTTGAGATCAGAAGAGTGTAGGGCATACGTATGATAAAAATAAATATACAAAGACACGCCCTGGTAAAATATGTGCCAGGAGCAACATTCACAGAGCTCTGAGGGAGGGGTGGTGGCCAGTCCAGTGATCGATATGCTACTGGTTGATGTGAAGGGCCATCAAGTCCGCGTCACAGGGAACTTACGTCTAACACAACAAAGCCTTGGTCAGTCCTACATCGTGCTCACAAGTGTTAGTACGTTAGAGCCTGGCTTTCCAGTTTCCTCATGGCCAAGGAAATGAAAATGAAGTGGATCCACATGTGTCCAATGTGGGCGTGCCAGAACATGAACAAAAAATGGGTAAAAAGGATAGATTGGTTCCCTATTGGGACTGTAATCCCCCTTCAGAACACAAAGGCAGCACGTGTGAGGCACAGCACCCACACTCTTGGCCCTGCATCAGATACATTGGTCCCCTGCTCAAACACACTGGATCATGCTCCACAGTCTTGCAAACAAGCCAGTCTCCACACCTTCAATCTTCTTCCAAGACTCCCTCTCCAAGAGTTTGACTCTTCCTTTTGTCCCCTCTAGTGATCATTTTGGTGCAGCCACTTTCCTCAAATATGAATCGGTTCTGATTTTGCTGCCTGGTCACATGGAAACCAATTCAAGCCCATGGGAAGCGGCGGTTTGAGCCACCTGCGGTAGCCATGACATCAATCCATTTCATGAAAGGGTTCCCTCATTGTTCCTGGACTTCCATTCCAATTGGGCATGATGTTCTTAATCGGTGACCCTGGTGGTACTTGCAATATCTGCGGCATCACAACAATATACAGGCTACCAGAGAATGACACAAAGTGGCGAACGGGCTGTGAAATTATCAACACCATTGAGAATTAAAACCATTTTTTCCAGACCTATAAACGCTTAAACAGTCCCCCAACTAAGAACCTTTACTGAAAAAGATAATTCTGTAGAGAACTTAAGACTGAGTAGCTCAATCAGATACAGTATGAAATATAAGGCAAATATAAGAAGGAAGAAAATTGCTCCTTCTGGGGTCTCAAGACTGGTAACCTTTATGGGAACAGAAATGCTTATCTCTCTCCTGCAGAGGGGCTGGTGGGCACAAACTGCTGACCTAGTGGTTGGTAGCCCCATATGAATTTAATGCAACTGAGAAGATACTCTCACCATAGAAGGGATATTTTAAAAGATGAAGAGGGGTCTTAACTTTAAATTCCAGATGATTTCAGCAATTCCTTGAGGGAGGAAAAGGAGAACGTGTACTGAAAATCACACAGTGTTTAGGTGAAAAGGTTCAATAGCATATGACAATTGTGACAAAGCAGACAGGTTTAGATGAATTTGCAAAAGGACAAATAATAAACTATAATAGAGAATTTCCAAAATATACAAGAATTTTTCAAAGACAGAAGTGAATCTATAAGAGTCAAGAAGTAAGAAAAATAATTGTGAAAAAAAAAAAAAAGGAAACCCTTGGGGAAATTAAGAAGGGACTCTAACCCTTATAGATTACTAAGAGAGGAGGGGGTAAAATTGATCAAAGAATAAAAGATCAGAAACAAAGAGAACTATGAGGAAATTTTTTTAACTATAAAATAACAAGGAACAGAACATCGAACACCAGCAGGACATGAGAACCCTTCGATACTGGCAGTATCAAAGGACACCACATCATTCAACCGCAGCCCGACTCCCACACAACAGTCAGAAGGTGGCTTCCTTCTCCCCACTGGGGTAGTGTGAGAGAAAGCGTGGTGGATAATAAGACTCTCAGAATGATGCAGTCCTAATGAGGTGACTTGCCTACGGTCAGTAGAGGCTACATGAGGAGCAGTCAGGAGGCCAGGATGGTCAGAGGCAAGACCTCATGGTGGGAATTCCCACCCCTAGCAAGCAATCACAGAAGGCTTAAAAAAGACTAAGCAGGTTCCAGCATAGACCCCGAGTGACCAGGTGTCCACAGAGCACCCTGCACGGCGGGCTCCTTATCTTATACGAACAGCAAGTAGAGTCTAACAACCAGGGTTGGTTGTTAAAAGGGAAATGGCAAGACCACGTCTGCATGCCAGACCAGCATCCTGGTTACAGTGCAGGATCAGATTAGAGGAAGAAGGAGAGTGAGGTGAACATCAGTCAGGAGGTCAGGCGACGATCCAGGAAACAATAGCAGTGGTTTGACTGAAGACTGAGGACAATGGCAGTGGACTGAACTTGAGCTCTACATTGGATGTAAGCTCGAAAGACCGAACATCCTGGGGAGGACAGCAAGGAGCAGTGGTACAGGTAATGTGAGCCATAAGGTGAATGATGCTTTAATTTCCTGAGCTTGTGGATACTGGAGGAGGACTGGCTAGGAGGTGAAAATGATAAGTTGTATGAAAGCCAAGCAAGTTGGAGTTGCCTGAGAAAAGACATGTGTAAATGGCCATTTAGAGAATTCCACGCAGCCAGGTCAGGGGTTGTAAGTAAATGTTCTGCCCCCATTCCCGTGCTTCTTGGATTTCTGCCACAGAGGCTGACTGCCCCATCTCTAAGCCCAATAAGTCCATTTGGTCTGCAGGTCTGTATATTCTTTCCTCTCCCCTCTGTCTAGGTTGCTGTCCTGGAGGTCTCCACCCTCTTAGGAACGTTCCCTCTCAAACGTCAGGTCAGAGCTCATTTCTTCTGAGAATCTGGTTGGTTACATGACAGAATGTAGTCCTGGACCCCCAGGCATTCACCTTCATATATTGTGTTTTGTTTTCTAGATAGAAAAAAATGTCCTGAATTTATCTATTCTATAATTTTCCTATTTGCTGCCTTTCCTCTCAAGAAAATGAAGTCAATTAGAACGGCAATCTTCAGTATCTTATTCTTTGCCACTGTAACCCCCATGTAAAAGAATGCCAAGCTGTGTCACGCAGCCAAGACTGGCCTGATAAAAATGTGCTCCAGATTAAGGGATGTGTGTTGCAGTCAGACCACAGAAGTCCTGGTAGTGCAACAGTTAAGCACATAGCTACTAATCGAAAGGTTCATGGTTTGAACCCACCCAGTGGCTCTGTGGGAAAGAGACATGGAAAGAGATCTGGCCCCATACAGATTACAGCCTAGAAAACCCTCCAGGGCGTTCCATTTTTTCACTGGACCACTGAGTCAGAATGGACTTGGAAGCACTCCACCACTGTCAGGCCATACCGGGAGTGGACATTTAGGAATCTGGAAACTAACTCATCAAGTCAATGCTGACTTGTGATGACCCCACAGGACAGGGTAGAACTGCCCCGGAGGGCTTCTGAGACGAATAAACTAATCCTTTAGGGGAGTCGGAAGTTTCCTCTTTCTCCTGATTGCCTGAATAATCTCTGAACCATAAAAGATATACATCTCACCCCCTCCAGCATCAACTTAGATGTGAAGTCCCAGGAAGCCTTGCTTGACCCAAAATTTCATATCTCCCTAGGGCAGTGGTTCTCAACCTTCCTCATGCTGTGACCCTTTAATATAGTTCCTCATGTTGTAGTGACCCCCCCCAAAAAAAAACCCATAAAATTATTTTGTTGCGACTTTATACTGTGTAATGTTGATACTGTTATGAATCGGACAACCCCTGTGAAGAGGTCATTCAACTCCCATAGGGGTCGCGACCCCCAGTCTGAGAACCACTGCACGAGGGGATTCCTCTATCAGCACTCTACGTTGTCCTGTACATGCCTCGTGAATCAGCTCTCTCCATCTGTCACACTGACTAGAAAGTTAAAGAGAAAATGGCATCTGATTCACTTTTGCCTGCATTGTGAGTCATACTTATGGTGTATAAGGCACAAGCATATGCACATATTTTTTTCTGGTGGTAGGGAAACAGACTTTTTTTTAACTATTGTCATTTTGGTTCTTCCAAGCTTTCCATGTTTGTTTTCATAAAAACGCATTTTGTAATTAAAAAAACGACAACTCTTGACTGCCTCTATGTTCTCATTCCTTAAACAAGAGGCTGGGATAAAAGACAGGGTCCTGATTTCAGAGCCGGTCCTTTGTAGGTTCTACTCAAATATTACCTTTGCCCGTTCTTATCTCACTCCCTTATTACTTGACTGAAAAGGTCCTTCGTTATCAGCAGCTGCTGGAAGGGGAACAAGACGTGTTTATGCAAAAGAAGAGGAAAGTTTGGCATGGCTAAATCTTGTTACGGAAATGATTCCCCATCCAAGGAGATTGTCACGGTTCTCTATCAAGAAGAGGAGCCTTTACATGATGAGAATGCTTTTCGGAACGTTTCCGTCTGTAATTCTGGGTCTTGGCAAGAATTTAATTCCAAGTACCCTAGAAAGGATACACGCGCGCGCACGCACGCGCGCACACACACACACACACACACACACACACACCTCTTGTGCCTTGCAGCTTCTGAGTGAAGTGTAAAGGAGAGGCATTTAAATTCCCTATAATGCAAACACTGTCAGTCAAACTAGGGTTTTGTCACTTATACCATAGTCAGAGGGGGAAATACTCATTTCACAGACAACTGAAACTGCATTCAGAGCCAAGACATCATGACATCTTGTCAACAATGGGCTCAATCGCATGATCTCTTTATGATCTCAGATCTCTAGACATCTCTTTCTCCGTTCCTCCACAAAATGGCCAGTTGTCAGCCCTGTTTTCAACCTCTCTGCATTCTGAATGACACCTTGTGACATCCCAGCAGAGTCTGAGAGACAGAGCTGATCTGATGACTCAGGTGTACGGGGCTGTTTTAAGAACCTGTGCAGAGAAGCAAAGCACATTTATGTCTTTTTCCTGCTCTTCCATCATTTTTATTTGTCCATCCTCATAAAACCTTTTCATTCATTTGACTTGGGGAAATACTTCCTATTCAAAACAGAATCAAATTAAAAGGAAAAGAAAACAATTCCCAAATGGTTTTAAATGCCAAATGGCTCTAAAGCTGTCAGGTTAATTTTATAAAAGTATCCAGACAGGCACTTAGGAAGCTAGATGCTGTTTCCTGATAAACCCAATTTGTTTTTCACGCTTCATGTTGAAAATATGAAAAAATGCCAGGGAGGTATGAGTTGCTCCAAGAATATTCACCCGTAGGTATAGTTCAGCAATAAGCAGACCACATGATCTAGGCTAAGCCTCTGGCAATAAAACTCAATTTAAATTGTATGATGTCCTAGTCTGAGATTTTCCAAAGCGCTCAATAGATGTGCAATGGAACACACAGTTCCATGAAATGCCACGTATCTTAACACAGAATTCTCAGGTTGTCTCATCGTTGGCTCCAGATAGATTTATCAAATGCAAAGTCTGATTCTGATGACAGTGGAGAAAAATGATCACACTGCCATCCCCCATTGCTGTCACGAAAGGTGCAATCGATTTCTAAAAACTGTTTACAATAAATGAGAAAAGCAAACGGTCCCAAGGCAGCTATTCTCAGCCAGGCCTGCTTGTAAGGCTGGCCTTTATCTGGCCCCTGGAAACCACCCTCATAGAAGACTTCTCTAACTGATAGGGTTGCTTTGCTGAGCCTTGGCCCTTTGTAACCAGCAACAGGATATGATGAGCACCTACTTTCCTTCTGAGAGCATGGAATCTCAGTAACGGCTGCTGCACAGAAAATGCCGGCATAGCCAGTCCAAATCAGAGCCCTCACTCTGACTCTCAAACAGGATGCCCTGACTAGAAACCCTGCACACATCTGGGGGAATTTTCACCACTGAAGGGCGCACGTACCTTCCCACTCTCACTGCCCCAGAGTGGAGAAAGCAAGCTGTCTGCCTGGGGTCCCCGAGGAAGCCCCAGAGCGGGCAGCAGAAAAGACACGGAGGCCTCAGCGATGGCTGTGCACACTCGCAGTGTCATCGTTAGCATGCACTAGCTGTGAATGCAGCTGTCTCTTGAATTCATGGAATTCTCTAGGCGAATCAATAAATGTGTGGGTGCTCCTGAGAACCTGCCTCCTAAGCAAGGCGGAAGACAAAAGATGAGCTCTTCCTGCAGACATAGTGTGTGCTGGTCGATTTATCTCAAAGGGGGAAGGGGGAAACAGAGTGCCCAACAGTGAACGCCAGCCTTAGGAGACTGGAGTCTCGGGCGAGGGAAATAAAGGTGCTTTTCCTTTTTAGGAGAAAGGACGTTCTGATCCGCCGCTATGGAGGTGGTCATGGGTTCCCTGTTGTGGAAACACTATCTCGACGGCTTACAGGTTGTTTTTGCTGCTCTTTCGTTTTAGAAAACTAATTGTTTGGTGACCAGAAAGACATCGCTGTCACAGTATGGATGTAGACCGGGCTTGAATAGTAAATCTGCTCCTAGCCAGAGGCGACAAAATGAAACGGAGCAGACAGCTGGAATATTGGGCTGCCGCACTGGTGACCGAGATTTTATTACTCAAATTCAATGTGGGGGGCAGACATTATTTAATAAAGCTCATCTCCACAATGTTTTAAACGTGACGTTTCAAAGATATTCAGTACAAATCGTCACTGGATAACTTATTACTGAAATGCTGGACATAGTAAACAGAGAAGCTGAGGTTTTTTTTTTTTAAAAAATGAGAATAGGAAATTTTAAATGTCCCCTCCAAAGGTGAAAACAACCAACAACAACACCACCAAGAAAAAAAAAATGATTACACAGCATCCTGAAAACTCTGGGGTAAAAAAGTCCAGCTTTGAACTAGTTCATAAAAGTGAAGCAAAGGCTCTATGGACTGACTCCAAGCAGCTAAGCACCTACTTGAATGGCCTTCTTGTTATTTCAACTACTCTGATGTGATAAAACCGGAGGATCTGAAACTGGCCTCTCTAAAAATCCCACTGTCTTCCTGAGAGTCATCTGGATTATGGCCCAATCGCTGGGCTAAGAGAAAAAGCCAGAGGTAAATTAATAAACCTCTGAAACTCACTGCCATCCAGTCAATATTGACTCATCATGAGACCCTATAGGGTAGAACCGATCCTGTGGGTTTCCTTGACAATGATTCTTTACTGGAGTAGAAAGCTTGGTCTTTGTCCCATGGAGGGGCTGGTTGTTTTGAACTGCAGACCTTGCGGTTAGCAACCCAACTTGTAGCCACTATGCTATGAGGACTTCAATAAATCTCTAGCAGCTGAAAACGCAAATGAATCTCGAGCAGCATCTGGACGATGTAATCGGTCTGATCTTCACCCACCACCTAGCTGGAAAATTACCGGCCACCCACCTCCCTCTGGAACAGGAGCTGTGTATACAAGAAACAAGAGCAGCTATGAGAAAGAAAATAAGGAAACAGGCTGTGGTTTACGAAGGGAGTTCAGGCCCCTTGCCTCAAAAACAAACAAACCAAGAACCAGCCTTTCAAAGGCCCAGGGTGAGCCACAGAGGAGAGGGTGTGCATGCTCTCCCACTTTTCTACTTTCAATCATTTTGCTCCCAGGCTAAGAGTGAAACTACAAGTGCCCAGGGATTCCTGAGGGGGGCGGGGGTTCAAGGGGTCCAAACATTCATCTTTCTTCAGTGCAACTGTTAGAAACCCATTTCCAACCTTCCTTGGACACAGAGGCTCCATCCATTCACAAAGGGGAAGACATTCATCGCAGTTAAATGGCCACGATATTGGATATCTCTTTTGCTGTAGCAGCATTTAAGGTCGCAGATAGGTTCAACTGAGATGAAATTAAAATAAAATTTTTAAATCCCAACCTGGTTGTTTTTGTTACTGTTGGGCGGGTGGGGGGGGGGATACTTTTCTATTTTCTAAAGAACAAGAGGGGACAATGTAGAGTTCCACCTTCTATGTAAGAGACTCAAGCCCAGTCCCCACCCACTGCACCTAATACACTGCTCTGATGCTGAGCATTTCCCAGTGGTACTTCTAGATGAAGATAAATGAGGAAGAAAGGCCTGGTGATAGACTTCCGAAAGTCCACTAAGGAACACTCGATGGGTCACCATGGTCTCATCCCCACGAGTCAACAACACAGAACAATTAATATTTCATTATACTCACAGACAAGCCTGTCATGGAAAATGAGATGGTGAGACCTTTCTCCCAGGTGTAGCCTAGAAGAATAGCCCCTGGCCTATACCTTCTTAGGATTCAATGTTAACGGAGACTGAGAGAGAAAAATATACCCTCTTCAATTTTACTAGATGAATGATTACAGAGCAGATTTTTTTGACAGCTAGATTTTTTATTTATATTTTTATTCCTTCCTAATGCCTAGTACAGTGTATTAAATGTGATAGCCTTTCAATAAACATTTCTGGATTGATGAAATTAATAGATTAAAGAGATAAGACAGCAAAACAATACAGGAGGGGAAAAGTTCAACTGTGACACTAACCCACATTGTTTCTTCCCCCAGAGTCTGCAGGCAGCGAATGGTGGAAGATTCAGAGAGGAAGTCAGTGGGGAAGAATACAATGAACACATTTTGTCTAAAGCAATAAAGTAAAAATCACTCCAAAAAAATCAAATGAAGCATACAGTTTGAAAATGTAAGTCTCTCATAAGGTGTCAAATGTATTTTGAGCCCCAAGTACCCCAGAAAAACTCAGGACGTATGGTTGCATCTTATTGATTCCAGTTATAATCGTATGTCACTCATCATTTAACACAAGACAAAACAGTTTACATGGAAAGAACTAAAGGCCATATTGCTTAACACATTTAGTTCAATTATACAAATGAGTATACACACATAAATTCAGGAGAGAATAAGGATTTATTTCTTTGGTATGTTCTACCTAATCTCTATATTCTTTAATGTTTACACATCAAATATGTCCAAATGTTTCTCTAATTATATTGGCATAAATAAGTTAAAGATGTGTGGCTTTAATGCATACCAAGAATATTCTATTTCAATAAGAGGGTTTCACTTAGCCCTTCTCAAAAGTCTTATTTCCTGCAAAATCAATCTAGCCTTGTAGAATTCATTGGTCACACACAAATTATAGACACCATCAATCCTTAAACTCAGACTACCTTCACTGCTGTTTAAGAAGTTGGTGAATATGAACATCAGAATTATTAAAACAAAACAAAAAACCAAGACTCATCACTCTCCAATGAAACATGAAGGTATTATTAAGAATCGAAAGCAAGAAAGCAAAAAGCCCTCACCACACGATAAGCCATGATGCTGTCTCATAACAATCCTTCAGGGCAGGGCAGACGTCCGCTGTGAGTTTCTGAGACTAGCTCTTTATGGAAGGAGGAGGCCTCATCTTTCTCCCTCAGAGTCACTGGTAGCTTCAAACTGCCAACTTTGCTGCCAGCGACCCAACACATAACTACTAGTAAATCATATTTCTGTTTGATGGTGATGAGAAAAATCATCATGTTAAACAGTGGGGTTGCACGGCTGATTATTATCATTGCTGCCAATAAGTTGTACGCATGCAAAAATTTTAATTGGCAAAAGTTGTGAGATGAATCTATCAATGGCAATGATGACAGCAAACAGATAGCTTCTGAGGCTGCTTATGTACAAACACCTCACGAAATCTGGTGCTTTGGGGTGGAGATTTAGAGTCATGGTTTTATGGCCATCCCAGTTAACTGGTGAGCCCGACAACACATTTAATGCATCTGTTCTGCATCAAACGTCTTTGCACATTGCCTGGGGTCCCCAAAGCTTTGTCAACAGCCACCCAACATGCAGTCTCTATTTACACGACATGACAGAAGGAGAGACAGGAGGTGAAGAGAAGATGGAATGACCTCCAAGAACAACTGCCTCCCTTGCAAGAAGACCTGAACCGGGTGGTGCTCAAGCTACCATGACTGAGTGTTTTGATTCAAAGTCTGTAAAAATCATCTTAATTGATGATTAATCATCTTAAAAGGAGAAAATGAAGGATGGAATTTTAAATTCTCTGGAATCCAGACTTTTGGGAGCCAGGAAGTCCCGATGAACTCCTTGAAATTATTTCCCTGAGATAACATTAAACCCAAATGATCCCCCAAAGTCTTCTTAAAACCAAACAGTAATTTAGCTTGACTAGTAAAAAAACAACTGCCGTGAGCATTATGCTCTTTTGTGAGTGATCTATATGGCATCAAAGCAACAATAGTAATTCCAAAGATTAGACAGGAACCTTGGGGGTGGGCAGTGAGCTGTTGTTAACAGTGGAACCACTCAGACAGAAAGGAGGGTGATGAGGATTTGACAACTTGAAGAATGCAGTCAATGTCACTGAACAGTACATACAGGAATGGTTGAATTGGTATATGTTCTGCAGGTTATGTCCTAAACAACAACAACAAAAAAAACTATATTTTTTAAAAGAAATTTTAAAAACTACAAAAGAATTAAGAGTGAGTCACAAAGCCAATTGTAATTTTCTTAACCAAATCTTCCATGGACCAATTAGAATGTGAGTATTTGAACAATTCAGAGTCATACATTTTCCCAGGAGGTCATTGGGTTTATGAAGTGTTTTCTCCTTTCTGTCCCACTTCTCCCCCGCCCTCCCCCTCCCCCTCCACACACACTCATTCTATGCAAGGGCTATCTGAAATATGAGGCCAGTACTCTTGTTAGAGTGTTAGTAGAATAGAAATGCAGTTAGCTGGATTACACTATATTAAACTCCTCAATCCCCACACTTCCAAATTCCCAATCTGTTACTGTGCTTTACTAGCCTAAATCAGAAAATAGGATTTAACCCCCTGACTGTCCTCATGGGTTTCAGTTATGAACATCAATGTGGGTGGCGGTGACCACATTCTAAGTCTGGCTTCTTACTCACACCTCAAGCTTTTAGCAAAGGAGCTGGAGAATAAATCGCTCCCTTTCTCTAAGTAATATTCTCTTTTGTCATCCTGCCTTCATAGTTCCAGCTCCTCCCTCTCTCCTCTGAGTGTCTGCGCCAAGCATCTCTCTCCATGGAATCTTTTTGAAGCATACACATTTCTGGGTAGTAATAGTTCCATAATACGAGTGAACGTTCTTCAAACAATGTTGGGTCATAGGAACCTTGGAGAATGGGTCAAAAATTGGCTCTTCACTTAGGACAAGTTCTCAATTTAACTTAATCACCTTGAAACTGAGGTCCCCCCACAGAGACAATGTACTTAAGTAACTGATTACTGCTCTCCAGAGTCAGGTTGTTGAAAAGGATTGGTCAATGTTTCCATGTTACCTTTCTGCTTGACTAGCCTTGTCCTGCTGAAAACAAGACTACAAAAACTTGCTACCATGAGACAATTCCAACTCATGGCAAACTTATGTTCCAGAGAGTAGAACTGTTCCATGCAGTCTTCTTGGTTGTAATCATTGCCGAAGCAACGGGGCAAGTCGTACCCCTTACGACCCTGTAGTGCTAACCTTCACTTTAGTATCGAATCACCCAAAGCCATTGACATCAAGTACTTCTGACTCGTAGCAACAGATCAAACCACTCTACACTGCCCAGGAGCCCTATCAAATCACTGCCATTAAATCAATTCTGACCCATAGAAACCCTGTTAGACAGAGTGGAATTGCTTCATACTACTTCTGTGCCCATAAATCTTTAAGGGAGTAAAGGGACACATTTTCCCCCCAGAGAGTGGTTGGTCTTAAACTGAGGACCTTGGAATTAGTCATCTGACACTTAACCCACCATACCACGCAGATTCCTGTGAGACCCTATTGTCCTACTGGTTTATTAAGGCAAGTTACTTATCTTGCTAAATTTCTAATGATACATTTAATAGCTATAACTCTCTAGCCAAACTCATATGGAGACTTAAAAAACAAACCCAAGAGACTGAAGATGGCACTTTTTGCGAAATCATTTTGTTCTAGACTGCAGTGAGAGCTTCGCGCCCTAAGAAATCAGGGGAGCAAGGTGCTCTTATGGCTTCACATTGTCCATTAACTACCAAATGCCAACATGCTTAGAAAGATATCCTGAGTTTTACTGATTAAAAAAAAAGTCTTAGGCTGAGCCCCGGTGGCGTAGTGGTTGTGCACAGGACTGCGGCCCACTGGGATGGAGGTTCAATTCCAGCTCCACAGGAGCAAAGGCTGGGCCTCCTACTCCCACCACCAGAGGACAGTGATGCCTAAAAAAAAAAAGTTTTCAGCCTTGAACTAAACAGCTGTGTAGCATCTCATCTGCATTACAAAGCTCCTTTAACCAAAATAGCAAATTCATGGTATCAAGTCAAATGCCAACTTCTACCCACTGTGGTAGTTGGATGATTTTACACCAATGAGATGCTCCTGGCTCGTTGTTGAGTTAAAAGATACTATGTCAATCACATGGTATCTTGATGATAACTCTTTAAGGGTATGGCCTTTTTATGAGATCCGGGGGCTCTGGGAGCTGTATTTCTCTCTATTTCTTGGTCTAGCTGATTACTGGGACCCTGCTACTGATCCTGAGGGCTGTTGACTCCCTGCCACATCTCCAGCAACCTTGGATCCACTTGACTCTGCACCCACCAGCCTGTGCTCTCCCTGCTTCACCATTCTGCATCTCGTAGCAACAGATCAAACCACTCTACACTGCCCAGGAGCCCTATCAAATCACTGCCATTAAATCACATCTCCAGCAACCTTGGATCCGCTTGACTCTGCACCCACCAGCCTGTGCTCTCCCTACTTCACCATTCTGCATCTACAGCATGAAGCTTTGTGCGTCTGAAAAGGGACTTATGGACTGTGCTGGGCTGCCTTCTTTTGACATAATCAATTTTTGACATAAAGCTTGTTCTTGTACATATATGAGTGTCACAGGATTTGTTTCTCTAGACAACCCGCCTGAACACAGCCACCACATAGGGCAAAGTAGAACTGCATTCCCCCCCGCCCCCATGGATTTCCAAGGCTGTAAATCTTTCTGGGAGCAGAACACTTCATGGTCACTAAGTGCTGACCCTGTGGTTAGCAGCCCAACACATAACCCATTATGCCGCCTAAAGACTCATTCACAAAGCTCCTTTAGTGATGATAAATGCCCAAAGAGCATCATACTCCACAAGTCAGAGTCATTCCTGCAA
>PVJH01007367.1:0-36302 GCA_004026705.1 Nesogale talazaci | reverse complement strand
TGCAAGTTCAGGATGAAGCTGTAGAAAATTACAAGAAACCCATGAAAGCCAAAAAAAAAAAAAAAACTTGCACAGAGCTCCTCTGTCTTTAAACACCATTTGAAGAAAAAACTTGATGTTCTATACACTAGTGAATGAAAAACAGATGAGCTGTGAAATGACACAAAGAGCATAATCCATGAAGAACGCAAAAGACTTAAAGCACAGAACATAAAGAAAACTCCAAAGTAGAAGTCAGACAAGATTCAGAAACTTCATCTTGAACATAGAGTAGCTGAAGCAAGTGGACGAGAGGATACAGGTAAAAAGTTTTCATTCCAAAAATCAGCCAACTCTTGTAAGACAAAGTAAAGCATGGTAGTGCAAGGTACAATGAAACTGGAAAATCAAAATGGAAAAGATGCTCAGCATATCTCAAACCGAAGGGGTTAAAGAAATATTTAATTCTCAAATTGAAATTTTAAAGAATTCTCTGGGTAACTATTGAATGATGCAGGCAGCATCTAAGAAGATGGGAGAAATATAGTCACTGTACCAAATAGAATTGGTTAATGTCTATCCTTATCAAGCGGTAACATATGAACAAGAATCAATGGTATAATGATGAAAATTGAAAAACCATATTAAAACCAGCAATAAAAGTCCAATAAATTAGCAGGCAACTCAACACATCAGTATCCACAACCCTGGGACCAGAAGAACACGATATTGCCTGGCTTCCACCACTCATTGCTCTGAAAAAGGATCACACTAGCAAGTCCTGGATAGAGTGAGAGGAAAATATGAAACAAAATTTAAAATCATAAAAGAGACCAGAATGAGTGGTTGGAAAGAGACAAGTGGGGCCCAAGGCTATGGCCCTGTGTCACCCTTCAGGTCTGCAAGTGAACCCCCAGCCCCAGCCCCAGCCCCAGCCAGTGACAGAATAGTCAACCACTGAAGGCCAAGCGTGCAGCACTATCCCCGGACAAAGTGCAGAGGGTTAGGAAAGAAGGAAGAGCAGAAACAGCAAACACAGAGACAATGCGGCATAGAGACAGTGCATCGAGGAGACGACAATGGTTAAGTTGAAACCAAAATTGTAAAGGTACAAATTGTTGAAAGTAAAAATGATCATTTGCTCAGTAAGCCTTTACCCTATTCACAATAAAAAGCTAAAACGGAAGAATAATCAATGATATTAATGGAGAATGTCAAAAGTTCACTGAAGGCATTAGTTAAAAAAAGAAAACCCACAAGGACCTAGGGATTGAAGGAATATCAATTGAAATATTTTTTAAAACTTATTCAGAACTGGAAACACTCACAAGATATTTGGAAGACAGTTACTTGGCTAAGTGACTGAAAGAGATGATGACCAAAACAGTCCCACGCAGGTGACAGAGTGAAGAAGTCACCAAATAATCTCACTGATATTACACATGGAAATTCAAGATGGATTCAAAAGATAAAATGGAGTGAGAGATATCACTGGTGATGTCAGATGGATCTTGACTGAAGGCAGAGACTACCAGAAAGATGGTTATTTACCTAGGTTCCATCTTTGCAAAGGCGTCTGATCATAATAAGAAACACTGGATAAGCTTGCAAAGAATGGAAATTCCAGGATACTTAATGTTGCTCATGTATATTGAACTGGTATATTGAAGAATTGGCAGTTGTTCGAAGAGAACAAAGCATTATCCGGTGTTTGGAAAGTTTTTAAAAGATGGGAGTGGTGCTGTATTCCTTCATCATACTCATTCAACCTGTATGCTGGGCAAAAATCCAAGAAGCCAGACTAGAGGAAGAAGGATAAGGCCTAAATTGAAGGGAAACCTTCCTACAACATATGACAGGTGAATGACACAACCTTCCTTGCTGAAAATAAAGAGGACTTGAAGCCTTAGTGATGATGATCATAGACTATAATCTTCAGTATAAATTACAATTCAACACAAAAGGGGAAAATCTTCTCAACTAAACCAATGGATAGCGTCGCACTAAGCAGATAAAAGATCAAAGTGGTCAGATCTGACACATCCACAATTTGTGTTCATGGAAGCAGAAGCTGAGAAATCAAAGGATGTATTTATTGCGTTGGGCAAATGTGCCACATAAGGTTTATTTAGTGTTGGTGTTTTCCCTGGTGGCTTTGTGGATTATGAGCTGGGTTGATAACCACAAGGTCATCAGTTTGAAACCTCCAGGGACTCTTCAGGAGAAAAATGAGGCTTTCTATTCCCATATTCCCATAAAATGTTAACAGTCTCAGAAACCCTGGTTCTATCCTGTCCTTTAGGATCCCTGTGAGTTTGAAACAACTTAATGGCACTGAAAACTGTTCTGTGAGAGAAAGATGAGACTTTACATTTCAGAGAAACATAATCATATGCATGTAAAATTGGGATAATCAATAATAGATACTGTAGAAGAATTGGTGCATTTGAATTATGGAGTGAGAAAAAAAATACTAAAAATGCCATAAACTGCAGAAGAACAAACAAATCTGTCTTGGAAAAAGTATAGCCAGAATGCTCTTTGAGCGCTAAGATGGCAAGACTTCAGCTCATGTACTTTGGACACGCTATTAGGAGAGACCCGTCCCTGGAAGAGGACATCATGCTTGGTAAAGCAGAGGGTCAGAAAAAATGAGGAAGACACTTAATGAGGTGGACCGACACAGTGGTTACAACAGTAAGTTCTCGCATTGAATGAATGAAATATTCAATTGTGTGGTCTGTAAATTGTGTTTCAATAAAAATGGTGGGAAAATAAGCGTATGCATAACATGAATCACAGTGCTACATTTTTCTTATTCACAGAGTCACTCTGCTTGGAGCTGTCTGGACTACACCTAACAATAATCCTGCCATTTGGTGGGAGTGACAAAGATCATAGTTAGATGAATCATCCTAAGGAATTCAATGGTGCCATCGTATTTGTAAACCAATCTCCCCCACCCCCCACTCCGCCCCCATATTCTAATACAGAACTGGAAACTCCATCCCATCACAGATAAATACATCAGGTCATTTATATGATCATCCTAAAAACATCGTCTGAAACTTCCCTTTACTTCCTATCAAGACACTTCCTGTACCTTTCCCTGGTTCCTGGATAGTTTTGCTTTGAACACATTCTCTCATTTTAGCAGAGCGCCTCTTCCTGGAGCTTCCCTAGAAAGGGAGCAGGGAAAGCCAAGTCAGACACCTCACGTGTCAGAAGATCTCCTTATTCTACCCTGGCATTTGGCTGGCAATTCAGCCAGGTTTAAGATTACCGAGGGGAAAGATATTTCCCATATCGGAAGTCTAGCTCCATTTCTTCTAGTTTCACGATTGCTGGTGAAAATTCAGATGCTAGTTTGCTTCTGGAGTCTTTGGATGTAACTCATATTTTCTCTGTTAAAACTTTTAAGATATCCTTTCTTTTTTTAATTTCCAGAGCTTTTCAGATGTGGTTTAAAAGTGGTCTTTTTCTAATTCATTGTGCCAGACACTCAAGGGGCTCTTTTCCATTTGGAAATGCATGTCCTTCCAGTTGTAAAAACTATTCTGTATCGTTCTTCTCTAATTTTCTCTCCTCCATTTTTTTCCCAGAGCTCTTGTCAGATTTTGGATTTCTTAAATGGATCTCCTTACTTTGTTCTTTCTCTTGTTTTCCTCAACACTCTTGCCCTTTACTAGATTTACATTTATGTTATTTTTAAAATCTAACTACTCCTCTATAAATGCAATACCTCCTCTAACCTAAATTGAATATTAACTATCATTTTTGAAGGCTTTTTTTTTCTTTTTCCCTGAGCTCTCTTTTCCTGGCTGGTTTTTTTTTTTTTGGGGGGGGGGGGATATCCCATTCTTCCACGTTGGAACTCTCCTTAAATCTGTGGTGATTGGTGACTGTCCATTGTGAGACTACAATGCTGAAGAGAAACTCTCTGAGTGATGTGGTGTGAAACTCTCTGAGTGATGTGGTGTGACTGAGTGGGAACTCATCAATTTGTGGGGAGATAGAGGACTTCAAATGACCGTTTAATTGGGCAGTGTCTCAAAGACTTCTCTTATCCTTTACCACAGGAATGAGGTATGGCCATGGAGGTATTTTGTAGATACCTTAATCAGCTTAATCTGACTTTAAACAAGAGATTACTCTTAACTCATCCAATCAGTCAAAAGTCTTAAGAACCAAACTAAAGTTTCCCTGGGGGGGAGTGGGGGGAAGAGGGGTGGCAATTAAATCAAGGCTGTAATGTTAATTCCTGCCAAATATCCAGCTTGCTTACCTGCCCTCCAGATGTCAGACTTGCTAACCTGGGAACTGGCAATTGCATGAGCCAGTTCTTTAAAATACAACTCTTCATGTAGTGTTTCTGTTTCTCTGGAGAATCTTGACTAATACAGATTTCTGCTCTGCAGGTCCTCCGCTTTCACTGGTGTCCCTTCTAATTACTGGATTTTCCCATCTATCCATTTGCTTTTCTTCTTCCATACACAGGTTGCTCTCTCTCAACCACCAAGTCTCAGTTCCTGTCTTCTTTCCCCACCTTTTTTTTTCATTGCCCCTCATTTTAGGTAGTTTCATGAGGAAACAAAGACATGTATGTTGAAAGTATGCTAAACTGTTATGCATGTATCTCAGCCCAAATATACCTTGTATCATAAGGACCTTCAGGTTAAGAGTCTTGATTAGAAAACTCTCTAGAGTAGTGTCATCCCTCTAAGTTAACCTACGTCAACATACCCTACTGCTTTAGATTCCTAATGCTGCTGTACTAGACATGCCACACAAGGGTAGGCTTTCAAGGACAGAAATTTGTTTTCTTGAAGTTCTTAAGGTGGTAAATCCAAAGAAGGGTCTCATCCGTGTTGATCAGTTTGTCGTGGGTCGCCCTAAGCCTTATGGGCTCCTTGGCTTGCAGGTGATCCACATATGTCTTTATGTCTCATCTGTTTATTTTACTGATCAAAAGTGATTAAATTCAGAACCCACCCCACGTGGGTATCATCTAATTAACATAACATAAGTCCCTTTTCCCAAACAGAATGGTATCCAAAGGTAGAGACATTAGGATTCCAACATACTTTCGTGAGGAAAGGAATGGTACACAATGTAATCCACAGTATGTGGCAAACACTTGACTTTTTACTCTACTAGTCAAGGTGTATAAATGAGGTGGATGAAATTGAGATGGGATAAACAGTAGCAATTAAAGGATTTGAAAACTGGCTTTAAGAGGGAGTTAAACATTTTCCATTGTTCCATAAAGAAAAGGCTGTTGGGGAATAAATAATGGCTATCAAGGATGTGAAAGATTATTATAGACATAAGAGGGTTGGCCCAGGACTTCTGTTTCCATTTGAACAGAGAAAAAGCACAGACATCCGGCATGGGGAAAACTCACTGACAGGGGAAGGTATGGAATTTTCTTTTCTGGAATTCTAATAAATGTGAAAATGATCTATTTCTTAGAGGTAAAACCTTGCCCTAGATGACATCTTAAATTCCTTCCAGCTATATGTTTCTTTTCCTTCCAACAGACTAGAAGGAGAAACTAACCACTGTTATACCCAACTCCCCTTCCCTACTCCCTCCCTTGGTTAAAAGAAACATTCTTCAAGGAAAACGAGAGTTGATTTCTAATGCGAATCAGTTCAATTTAAAGATGCACACTCACAAGTTCCCCTCATTGTTTAAGTGAAATCAAATATTAACTTCATAGCCAACACATTAGGAACAGGACTGTATTCCAAGGTGGGTGCACAGCACAATGAAGACCCAAATGAGCATTGCCGCTACTTTACATTTGCTTTGTCATAAAGTAGCATTTCAAAATAGGATGAGTCTCCTGTAAGTGTCCTGACAAGAGACAAATGACAGCTAAGCAGAAGTCTATAAAGAGATAAGGCACTTTTCTTCTAGCCATGAAACAGTTACTTCTTAGAGAAGATACTGACTAAAGATAACCATTCACTTTGAAGGTCAGAGTGGAAGAGGTGTCCTTGGGATGAATGGAAGACACACCGGGAAGACAGGTTCCAAGCACACGCACCATGAGACCTTTCCTCCATCACGTGCTTGATTTTTATGTTGTTGTGTTATTCCATCCTTTGACTCAAGTTTGTTGTATTGTGGTAGCTTGTGTGTTGCTGGGATGAGGAAGTTCTCTCACTGGTATGTCAAAGGCCAACAGGGTCACGCAGAGTGAACAGGTTTCAGTGGAGCTTCCTGACTAAGAACAGATTATGAATAAAGAACTGGCTGTCTGCTTTGGAGGGATCGTTGTTATTAGAGAAATGTAGGTTAATACCTATTTGTTTTGAGTGCAGAATTGTATATCCAGCTTAGAGAGAAATAAAATAAAATTTGAGTCTGACTTCACACCCTACACAAAAATCCAGGAAGGTTAAGAACTAAATTTTAAAGTTCTCAAAAAACCTTTAGATAAAAAAAATATATATAAGAGAAAACCTTCTTGACCTCATAGTTTCCTTAACAAGATAGAAAAAGCACTGACCACAAATTAGACCACATCTAAATAAGAAAACTTCTGCTTATTAAAAGAAAGTACAAGTTACAAAGAATGTTCAGAGCACAAATAACGGACAGATAACTTTTTTCCAGAATACATTTAAAAGTGAATCAAAAATTAAAAGTAACCTTAGAGAAAGGCAGAAATCTAATTGGTCAATTAATATGTGACAAGTAGTTCTATTTTATTAATAGCAAGCCAAATTCAATGCGGAAGTGTTACAATGAGATGTTAAAGTATTTCTTTCCTATATTACAGAATCAGAATCACATAGAGTATCTTGGTAATGGGCCCTTAAGAAGTAGAAGCTATCAGACTTATCATCAGCAACACTGGATGCCAAAAGACAATGATGCAATGAATGTCTTCAAATGCCTGAGAGAAAACACATTGCAATCTAGACCTCTGGAAGATAAATTAAATTTTTAAGTCATGCAAAGAGTTTTAAGGTTTTTCTCCCACGTACCCTTTAGGAAGCTACTTTCCAGGGAATCAAAGGAGTAAGCAAACCAAATAAAACCAGAAGATATGTAGAATAGAAGTTCAATTCAGGAGCATAGGGAAGAGCATTCCTAGGTAAAAACCTGGAACATTGGAATGGATTAGATTATCGCAGGCGGCAGTTCTCAGGAAAGGGTGTGGGTAGAAACTTGATGGAGCAGACCATATAATGAGTTTGATGGAGGAGAAAGACCAATAAATGAAATATCCAAGAGTGGGGGGAATCAAATTGTGACAGTCATGCGCTTATGTTAATTTCATGATTGAGATGTAGGAGTGGAGTATAGCCTGTTATTCTGGGGATAGCCATTGAGTAGCCAATGAGGCCTCCGTATGGGCATGGCTTTTTCCTGATACATTTGGGAAATCTTGCGATATTTCCCTTGAGAAAAGGAGAAGCTATCTCCCAGTTGTTGAGAGTTAGTCTCAGAGATGATTAATCACGGAAAAGACAAGATGGCAGTGTCTGAGGAGCCAGAGAAGCCACATGGGTTGGCCCTGATGGAGCCATACCTCTGAAGCTGGAGAGGCCACGTGGAGATCCCTGTCAGTGATGTGTTGCTTCTGCCACCACTGGATGCTGTTGATGAACCCTGAGCCCTGGAAGTGAGGAGCCATGGGGAGACCCCTGCCAGCACCGGGATTCTGCACCCACTGACCTGCAACTTCGTGAGTTGGAAGGAGACATTATAGACTGGTATTGGACATATGGGCTAATATCGGACTTATGACTTTGAACTGGACAGGGTTGGGATGCTTTCTCAGTGTTCCATTCCTTTTGTATATAAACCCTTTCCTTATATCCATATGCATGTCTATGAAATTTGTTCCTCTAGTCTAACCAGACTAACACACAAATGAAGTAGAGATTTAATTATAGTACTCTTCTTGATCCCATGGTGAGCAATATTTAGTTATGAGAGTGTAAATACTATTGATTTTCAGATTGAGTGTAAATATTATCAAGCTGACTATTGGAAAGGTAGTGCTTGTGACCAATCAGACACAGATAAGACAGCCATTGAAAGCCTGAAAAAGATGTGTGATGAGGCTAAGATCCTCATATTTTAAGTCAGGGACCAAGGGATTCCATCTAAAGGTGATGAAGCAAACTACAAACTATAACTGTCTTCCTTAAGTTACTGAAATAGAGGAACTAAAAAATGTGTTGCAACTACACCTGTTAAAGCCAGGAGGTGAGATGGAAGAGTGTGGCAGGAAACTAGTAAGTGCTGCTCAAAGCTGCTAAGTCAAGATACAACCCTACAAGCCCAGAAGTTAGATATCCAAAAATAGCTACCCTACCGGGCAGCTTCAGGAGCCAGGAGTGGTTTCATTTGGCAAGAGGAAATGAGTTATGGGTAGGGATGAAAATAAGAGACTTAAAAAAAATTATAAGCCATTTTACACTATTTGACTTTTTAATGATGGGTATGCAGTATTTTCATAAAAATTAACAGGGATGCCTATTGTAAACACTTAGAAGGAAAATTAAGCATTCAGTGGCTATTGATTTGATGTTGCAGAGAAGTTTGGAAGAGTCCAGGATGACCTTCAGGGTTCTGATGTGATAAGTGAATGGGTGGAAGGGAGTGCCACTGATCAAGATGGCATTCAGATGGAAGACCAGGCTGTCAAATAAAGGGTTTGGGAGGAAGCATAGAGAACTAGAGAAAAGTTGTAAGTTTCATTGGTGTTATCTTGCACCCTGACTGACTCATCTCCTCCCCGTGACCCTTCTGTAAGAGGATGTCCTGTTACCTATCAATGGACTTTGGGTTCCCAATCTGCACTCCCCCTTATTCACAATGATATGATTTTTTTATTCTTTGATACCCAATACATGATCCCATCAACATTTTATGATTACACAGGCTGGTTTGCTTCTTCCATGTGGGTTTTGCTGCTTCTCAGCTACATGGCTGCTTGTTTATCTTCAAGCCTTTAAGACCCCAGACACTATATCTTTTGATAGCCAGACACCATCAGCTCTCTTCACCACATTTGCTTATGCACTCACTTTGTCGTCAGCGTGTTCGGAAGGTAAGCATCATGGAATGCCATTTAATAAAACAAAATATTCTTTCAATGAGGGAGTGTTTGAATGTATCCCAATGTCCATCTGCTACCTTAATACTAAACCTATAAATATATGCACAGGAGTCTATTTCACCACTGTCACATATAAATATATTTACATATGATACATGCTTGTATTTAGACTTCTATAAATACCCTTTGCCTCCTAGTTCTTTCCTCAATTTCTTTTCTCTTTTTTTGGCATCACTGCTTTCTGGTGGTCATGGGAACTACCGAGCCTTACTGCTGCTGGATTTGAACCGCCAAGTCAGTGGGCTGCAGTCCTGTACTCAACCACTACACAACGGGGGCTCAACCCCTCTATTTCCTTTTACTTTCCTCTTGCCCAACTATCATGCTCAGTCTTCATTTGGGTTTCAGTAATTCCTCTGTTACATTACCCTTGATCAAGTTCTATCAGGTCTCCTCTCAATGGATTACCCACCTATAAAGTTTTTTCTTATACATATATGCATGTCAATGGTTTTGCCTCTCTTGACAATCCTAACACAACTAATCAAAAAGAATTTCATCTGTGGAGTGATTAAAGAAGTCGGTCAAGATGAAACATAGAGAACATCAATGTCAAATGGAGGACGGAGCCTGTAAAAGGGAATCCGGGATGGTAAGTATTATAGAAGCCAAGAGACTAGAGTTTCAAGAAGGAGAGTGACATACTATCAAGTGCAATATAGAAGTCCAGCAAGATAGGAACTTGAAAAGTGGCATGACTTCCAAAACTCCCCAATATTTCATATGCTGTCCATAAGGACTGTGTGAAAGTTACATGTTTGAAGTTTATCCAATAAAGTGAAGTGAAATTCCCCATGTTTCATAAAAAATCAAGTGATATCTTAACATTAGCTCAGTTAGAAACACCTGTGAGCATTCACACACATCTTTTACTTAAGATGCTGTTTAGTGCTTCAAAACATATGCTTTTCAGAATTCACTGAGCATGTTTCAGGTGGGTAGGTTCCAAGGGAAATAAGATCTACTTCTACTCCTATTCACTTCCAAAAATAATTCTATTATCACTCTGCCTAAAAATCTGGGCTTTCTACATTGTGTGAAATATTCAACCTGGTCTGTAAACTATTAAAGATGCAACTCTCTGGAAATATACCAATTCCACACATTCATCCCCTTGCTAACTTAGCATTAAGATAGTCACAGAGATTGAAGAAGTAAAATGCTCATCTCCATCGTGCCTCTGGAGTCCCATTTTTTAAAAAGAAAAATTTTTTAAAGCCTTCTGGAAAGTATATTCTGGGAGGCATTTTCCTCCTGAAAGACAAGAAGGACAACAATAAAATGGAAAGTTGTGATAATGAGCATGCATAGCATACCACTTTAACAATCTCCATGAATATTGTATCAGTGAATGAACTACTGATTTAACCCGTGTGCCTTTTATGTTGGGGAAGGCGGCGGTGGCGTCAACACAAACAACAATCAGTCTTAATACAGTTCAATGGATTTGCCTCTGGCATTGATCCAGCCAGAGTCAATGTTCAGTGGCACCGCACCACCACCACAGAGACTGCTGACCAGTAAGGCTGTTTGCCAGTCAATATAACGATCTGGCACAATCAGAACTCGGCCTTATGGGGGATCTGCAGCATGCAGGCTTCTAGCTGACTCAAGCAAGCATAAAACTAATAGAATACAACCCTTTCCCTCTGCCCACCAGAGTCATTTCTGTAGTACCGACACATCCAAAAGCTAGAATGACAATTTAATGCATCACTTATTTTGAAGTAAACCTAACCTATGAAAGACTATCAAGTCTTAGGGTAATGTATGGATTACAATAAGACATGATCAAGTTTCCAGAGGGTGAACTAAAATGGATCCAGGTACAGTAAATCAGTTGCAAAGTGAGTGACAACTGTAACTAGGTTATTGATAAGCAACACGATGGGAGATGAGAAGGACCACCATTGTCCAGCAGATTTGTAGAAATGGAGGCGTAGAGCTTTCACTTAAATGTCTTTCGGGAAAGAAAAACAAATTAAACTCTGGAAAAGATTCTAATATGGTCGAGTTTGCATTTGAATTGCGGCGCTGGTGAAAGAGAATATTGAAAGGACCCATGTACTGCTAAAAGGACAAAATGCTCTGCATCAGATTAAGGAATACCAGAAATTGCTCCCTAAAGGGAAGTCCTACATATGTTGGACATATTGTCCGGAGAGATGAGCTCCTGGGGAAAGACATCATGTTTGGTAGAGTGGAGAGGTGACGAAAAAGAGGAAGGCCTTCGATGAGATGCACACAGTGGCTGCAAGAGTGGGCATAGGAACAACTGGAAGGAGGGCACAGGACGCTGCACTGTTTTCTTCTGTTGTGCATATGGTCACTATGGATCAGAGACAATTCTGGGGCGCCTAACATCAGCAACATGGTTAAGTCAGTTAAAAGGAAAATGGCATGATTGTTGAGAAGTCATTGTTGGGATAGTCCTTATACGTTGAACTCATCTCCAAATTTGGGGGCCTCCGTTAAAAATATATATCAAGGAGTCATCAAGCTTTCATTATCTCACCCTGTGCTCCAAATTCCCAGCCTTCACAATTTCTTGTGATGTAATCACTATAGATTCTTTCAGGGTATTCTTGCTTCCATTCTTGTCTCTTCAGACTATTGACGCTAGCCAGCGTGACTCTGAGAGCTGAAGTCATTGAGTGCTATTTGCCTGCTCAAAAGTCCCCAATGAGTTTTCTTCCTACATTTACAATAAATCTCAAAATCCTTGTCATGGCCTGGAACCTTGATACTTCTAAAAGTGATCTTTGGGTCTCCGAAGTGGTTAACATGAGTTCCTAATAGAATATGATGGCCAATAATCCTATTTGATTAGTGCCATTATAAAAGAGGAGGAAATGAAGATAAGGAGACAGAACATGTGACACTGTAGTTTCAGGCCAAGGAACTCCAGGATCTACCAGAAACTAGAAAAGAGGCATGGGATAGTTTCTTTTTCAGAGTTCTCATAAGAAATCAATATGGCTAGTACCTTCCCTCCTAGGACTTCTAGCCTCAAGAACTGCAAGACAATGTATTTCTGTCTTGATATGCCACTCAATTTGCTGTATTTTGTTATAATAGCTCCAGGCCACTACTATACTGTTTCTGGAACACATCAAGCATTTTTATGTTCTGTTCTCTACTTCTAGAATATTCTCCCCAGTATATCCACATAGCTGATACCTTCATTTCATTCAGGTTTTGATCCAAATTCTTCTTTAGTGAAGCTTTTCTTGACTACATCTCCTAAAAGAACACTCCCTGTCATCTCGAGTCCCTTGCCTTGCTTTACTTATTTTGTTGTCACTTCTAAGTGCCTGGAATCCTTTTTAGTGCATAGCTCTTTGTTTATGGTCGAATTTTTTAGTTAAGTATATACGCTCCCATGAGGAAGGGACTTCCTTCACCATGACATCACTGCTATATCCACAGTATCTAGAACAGCACCTCACACCTTACAGAGGGTCTTCTGTGTTGACTGATGGGATAAATCAAATCATCTCCAACTCACTCAGGTGATAAATGTCCTTTTAGTCATAGGAAAATCACTTCCTGGATGAAGAAATTATACTGAGAGATGGCTAACAATGCCTCTCATTCTAAAACTCTAATGTTGCTTTAATGTTAACTACTGCCTAAATGTTGGGAAGCTACTAATTGATTAGTATATAATATCTTTGCTATCAATGATGCTAAAAGATCAGGTATGCATTAAAACTACCTTTAAAGACACTTTGTCAGAAATTAGTTTTTATATACTTCAAAGCTAGGGGTCCCTATGGCAGAGCAAGTTTACCACTAGAATTCCCAAGTGCTCGCTGAACTTCCTTGATTGAGATTATGCTAATCCCTTCAGAAGAGTGATATGCACAATTAGGGAAGTTAGTTAACATGGATCAAAATTAAATCACATATTTTACATTTTCCGTCTCTTATCCAGATTTTTTACTTTTTAAACTTCTCAAAAAGGAAAAAGATTTTTAGAAAATACAACGCTCACTGACTCAACAATCAAACTATTAGTGTCATGGGTTTTGCTAGAGAAGAAAAATTCTTTCTACACTGACATTTAATTTAGAGTTTGAGATGAAATAGTGAGCAGGTTTTAAATCTGAAAAACATTGCTTTGAAAAAGAATGGAGTCATTACATTCATGTCACTAGTACTCTTATGGTGATATTTTGAAGGGAACTCTTGGTTTAGGGGTACACCGAAAAAGATATGAATCAATTAATATTAAAAAATATATATTAGCCAAATGAAACATCCTGAACACAATGTTAAAATTTCCAAAGGAAATGCTTTTCTAAATATTTGAGCTTCACTGACCTATACATAAAGATAAATAATTCTATTTCAAGTAAGTTGGGTCTTTCATATAATAATAATAATTTCTCAAGGAACTGCAAAATGAAGTTAAATACTTCAGTGTTTATTTGAGTAACAGCTATATGAGGGTAAAATATTTATAAAATAATCTCTCTTATGAACAAAGATGCAAAACTCTCCACATAAAACAAAAAGCAGGTAGAATTCAGGAATAGATATAAACCATCATGGTTAAATTGATTTTGTACCAAGTATTAGGCTGACTTAACATTTGAAATCAGAAATTTAACTTCTCACAATTAGACTAACATAGGAAAACAGTTTACCAAAGAGGAAATTCAAGGGGTCAGCTTCATTAACCAGCATTGTTGTTGCGTTGTTGTGTGCCATTTACTAGATTCCAAGCACCAGGCAGAGAAATGCAAGCCAAAACCATGAAGACATACTACCCTCCTAGAACGTCAACAATTAAAAGACAGAAAATAACAAATGTTGTATGAAAATGTGGGGCAATGGGAGTCCTTAGCTATTACTGGTTGGAGTGTAAAATAGTGTGACCTGTGTGGAAAACAATTCCTTTAAAAATTAAAAATGAGGGGGAAGGGGAACTGAGGAGCTGATACCAAAGGCTCAAGTAGAAAGCAAATGTTTTGAGAATGATGACGCAACAAATGTACACATGCGCTTGACACGAAGGCTAGATGTATGGATTGTGGTAAGAGTGGTACTAGCCACCAATACAGCGATTTTCAAACATTGAAATGGGGCTACCACATGTTCCAGCAACTCTCCTCCATCCAGACTCTCTGCCATCCAGTCACTTCTGACTCGCAGCAACACGCGAGCCCATAGCAGACCTGCACCTTAGGGTTTCTGAGACTCCAGAACTCACTGCCAGGGAGCCAAGGCCGAGTCAGAGCAACCCAATAGGAAAAGGCAGAGCTGCACTTGTCAATTTCTAGCACTTTCACAGGGACAGGAAGCCCACTCTTTCCCTTGAGGAGGGGCTGAGGGTTTCCAATCTTGCAGTTAGCTAATCTTGCATGCAGCAGCCCAAATCTATACTACTCTACCACCAGAGCTCCAGTCCTTAAGGCTTCTGAGACTTAAATCTTTGAAGGCGCAGACAACCTCATTTTCCTCCCATGGAGTACATAGTGGGTTTGAACGAGCAACCTTGGCGTTGGTTGGCAGCCCGATGCTTAACCTACTTTCCCACCAGGGCTTCTTTTCCAGGCTTGAGGGCCCTGAAAGAAGAGAGCCTGAGGATGCAGTCAGTCACATGTTGGACTGCTAATGGAAAGACGGGCAGTTTGAACCCTCCAGCAATAAAGATGAGACGATCTGATTTCCTAACAATTTACATTTGAAGAATACTATGGAGCAGGTCAACTCTGGCCTCTTTGAGAGCAGAGAGTTTGGAACCATCTTAGCTGTTCCATCTCCAAGTGGCCCTGTCACACCTATCAGCCAAGAGTCCAGTCTGATGGACAATCTCTCTGACATCTCTCTCCACTCTATGACGGCCACTTCCTTACTTCAGGTCTTCACTGAGAGGCTATAAAGTTGCTTACTACTGCAGCCGCCCATCACTCCTTTCATCTTCCCTGCCGAGTCATTGGCCTCTGTAATTCTCAGAAGTCTTCACTAGCTCCTGGTGGCTCATAAAGACAGCAAAACCTTCTTGCATAACCTCAGAGGCCTCAACCATCTCAGTCTAACCCCTAATGACCCATTCAGCCTCCCCCCCAACCACCCTTCCCACATACCACTCATTTACAGCTCACTGCATTCCTTTCCAGCTGCTGTGTAAAATGTGAACACCCACAACCGCATACCACAGCCATTTCTGAAGCCTGGAAGTCTATCACCTTCCTCCTTCCACAAGGGAACTTCTACCTGCTGGTTTATGCCTTCAATTGTGAGTGCTCACACAAGATTTTGTTTCTACTTCAATTAAACTAGTAATTTCACTTAGCATCCTTATTGTCCTCTCTTCATTGTCTTCCCAAGCATCCTTTTCACCTAGTCTTCCCTATCTCTGAAAACAGAACACCTATCCATGTAGCTGCTCAGACCGAAAACCTGGGAATCATTGCTGGTTTCCCCTCTTCCTCTCCCACCATTGAAACCAGTGGTTCTTAACCTTCCTAATACTGTTACCCTTTAATACAGTTCCTCATGTTGTGGTGACCCCCAGCGAGAAAATTATTTCCGTTGCTACTTCAGAGCTGTAATTTTTTTTTGTTTTGTTTTGTTTTTTTTTGTTGGGGCATCACTGCAGAGCTGTAATTTTGCTACTGTTATGAATCAGGTGACCCCTGTGAATGGGTCATTGACCCTCAAAGAGGTTGAGAGACACATAGGTTGAGAATCACTGCTTTAAACAACCCTCACTGCAACAAATTCCCAGTGGCTCCTCAATCCTTTTGACACACATGAGGCAGACAGACAAAAATAAAGCAATGTGGAGCAGGGGAACACCCAAGGGGAGGGTATTGTTTATATCTCCACAGGAAAAGAGGGATCAAACTTAAACCCAATGTTCCAGGATGTGAATGCAGCATGACAGCATGGAGCAGGGAGCCAGGGAAGGGGTCTGAGGGCACAGCCCCAATCCCAACTACATGGACAGCTATCAAAAGATATAACATCTGGGGTCTTAAAGGCTTGAAAGTAAACAAGGGGCCATCTAGCTCAGAAGCAACAAAGCCCCCATGGAAGAAGCACATCAGTCTGTGTGACCATGAGGTGTCGAAGGGATCATGTATCAAGCATCAAAGAACTAAAAATTATAACACTATAAATGAGGGGAGTTCAGATTGGGGACCCAATGCCCAGCAATAGATGAAACGACATCCCCTTACAATGGGGCTGCAAGGAGGAGATGAGCCAGTCAAGGCAGTATAGCAACAATGAAATATGCAACTTTCTTCTAGTTCTTAAATGCTTCCTTCCCTTCCCACTATCATTATCCTAATTCTACCTTACAAATCTAGCTGGACGAGGGGATGTACACTGGTACGGATAGGAGCCAGAAACATGGGGAATTCAGGATAGATGATCCCTTCAGGACCAGTGGTGACAGTGGTGATACTAAGAGGGAGGGTGGAGTAGAAAGGGGGAACCAATTGCAGGAATCTACATATAACCCCCTCCCTGGGTTACAGACAACAGTGAAGTGGGTGAAGGGACATATCAGACAGTGTATGCTATGACAAAGTAATGACAATTTGTAAATTATTAAGGGTTCATGGGGTAGGGAAAGTGGAGCAGGAGGGGAGATATGAGGAGCTGATACGAGGAGCTGATACTGGGGGCCTAAGTAGGAAGACAATGTTTTGAGAATGATGGCAACAAATGTGCAAACATGCTCTGCACACAATTAAAGTATGTATTGATCGGGATAAGAGTTATATGAGGCCCCAATAAAATGATTTTTTTAAATGAAACAAAATCAGACCACATCACTCTCTTATTTAAAGAACTCTAAGGCTATTCCACTGATTTTTTAAAATAAAACCAAAATTCTTACCTTTTTATTGTGTGTGGCATCACTGCCCTGGTGGCAGTAGGAAGCACAGCCTTGCTCCTGGAGACCTGCTGCTGGATTTGAATCGTCAACCCTGTGAGCCACAGTCTCACACACAACCACTACACCACCAGAGCTCAGCCAGTTCTTACCTTTTTAAAACCCTGAGTTGCCAAGCTGACTTTGTGTTAGACTAGAATCCCCTTGGGAACTCACAGCAAAGTAACCAAATCAACAACAGCAACTAAACAGATGCCTAGCCCCACCCTCAGGGACTCCAGTTCAATTTATTTAGGATGAGATGCAGGATTCTTTTCAAAGACGCCCTTGTGGTGTAGTGGATTACAAGTTGAGCTGTTAAGCAGAGAGTAACAGTTCGAACCCATACGCCACTCCTAGAGAGAAAGATGAGGCTTTCTGCTCCCACAAAGATTTACAGTCTCAGAAAGCAACAGGTGCAATTCTACTCTTTCCTAAAGGATCATTACGCATTATATTTGACTCAATAGCAGTGAGTTCGGTTTTGTGAAATCTGGGCTGAGAACCATAGGGAATAGAAGACAGGTCCTACTACTTCTCCAACCTCATGTCGCTGAAAAAGACCTCCCTCCCCTACCATGTTCTATCTGACTCCCTTTCTTCGGGTTCCTACTCCTGACTTGAAGCCTTGGGGAGATCTATTTCCACTGCTCTGGTGTTTCTGCACCTTCCATCTAGCCCACTGGTGATTCTCATTCCTTTCCAAAATCAGGTTTACTCTCACCCCCCTTAAGAGGTCTTCTTGAGAAAGTGGAAAGAAGCAAATAAGAGGTTTTCTCCTAGAACCTATGTAGAGAGCACAGTCCTGCTGACTTTGATTTGACTTTTGGTCACAGTACTTGAGAGAAGACATTTCTGTTGTTTTAAGTCACCCCATCTGTGGTCATTTGTTACAGCAACTTAAAGCTACTAAGATGCTCTAATTAATTAATATACATACACCAGGCATTATATTGAACATGGTACCAAACATTGTGGAAAACAAGAGGTTGTATAATTCACCCCCACTACCCCAAAGTGTTTCTTTCAAAGTAAAGTTTTCTATTATTAATATTTTGTGGTGGTCATGTAATTATGTCAATTTCATGATTGATATGTAGGGGTGGAGTCTAGCCTGTTAATCTGGAATAGCCATTGAGTAGCCAATGAGGCCTCTGTGTGGGCATGGCTTTCTCCTGAGACTTCTGGGAAATCTCGTGATATTTCCCTTGTGGAGATGAGAGGCCATCTCCCCTAGTTGTTGGGAGTCAGTCTCCAAAATGACAAACTATGGACAAAACAAGATGACAGCGTCCAAGGAGCTGGAAGATCCAGAGGAAAAGCCACATGGCCTTACCCTGATGGAACCAGATCTCTGAAGCTGGAGAAGCCACGTGGAGACCCCTGCCAGCGCTGAGTTACTTCTACCACCATTGGATGCTGTTGATGGACCCTGAGCCCTGGAAATGAGGAGCCATGGGGAGACCCCTGTCTGCTCTGGCACTATCTACCCACTGATCTCTGACTTCATGAGTTGGAAGGAGACTTTATAGACTGGGATCAGGCATTTGGGCTAATATCGGACTTATGACTTTGAACTGGCCTAGTTGGGATGCTTTCCCAAAGTTCCATTCCTTTTGTATATAAACTGTACCCTTATATCCATATACATGCCTATGAATTTGTTTCTCTAGTCTACCCGGACTAACACACATTTTAAATGCATATCATTTAAATTATTCAATCTCTATTTTATAGGTCAGATCTGGAATATCATTTTCCATTCTCATGATTAGATATCACCATAATGTCACTCCTCTATCATAAAATGTAAGATTAAGATGCTCAACTCCCTTGAAGTTACAGAAATAAATAAAAGAGAATGACAAAGATTCATCAATCCTTAGAGCTAAAATGGTCTTTGAAGAACATATAGTGCCAATCCTGAACTCTAGGGAGGAGAATTCAACAACGATGCAGGAAGGTGAAGTCCTTGCCTATTGAGATAGCCAAGAAGACTGCAAGTTATCAGAATTTGGGCTCAGAAACTTTCCATAGCTCCATGGTACCTTACAGAAAGATGACAATAGCATCTCCATCGCACCCACACTCTGATTTCTACCTGCAGCAACTTCAGCACATTTCGATTGACTTAATGCAAACACTTGGTCACTTTTAGAGGGAGTGGCAAATACACCGTTGGAGTACAGAATGTGTCAATTGAAAAAAAATAAGCCTAGGCTTGACAGAAAAAAGCAAAACAAAACAAAAAATAGATATTAGGACAATACGGGACAGTCATTGCCGAAAGCCATATTTCTTCCAGATCGGAAAGAAGGACTTTGACAACTATAAATATCCACTCTTTCAGTATTAATTAGTCAAGAAAGGAGGTGAGAGGAGCCATCTGGAACCCATTCCGGGTAATAAAAACAACCCAAAAGATCATGTTTCCATGAGGGTGGTTCAGGACTGCCATCTTCCTACAAGAGACAGTGGGGCAGACGCAAAACAAGGGTGTACGATAAAACACACCACCCCTTTGTGTTAATTACATAAACAACAGTGCAGCATCCTTACTCTGATAAAGAGTTTTACAAAAAGTGCACAGCAGACATTAGACTTCTTGATGAAATGTTAAATACCTATGAGATAAGGAAGAAGAACAGGATGCATGCTATCACTTCTACCACTGCTCTTCAACACTGCACTCAGGGCCAGGGCAAGAAAATGCTCCGTAAGGCAAGAAGATGAACTGAAAATTACAAGAACTAGAGGAAGGAGAGGAAAGGACATTATTTCACCATGGTGAAATAATTTTTTACATGTAAAAAATCCAAATGAAAGCACAAGTAATATACTAGAATTAATAAAAGGGTCTTCGTAAGGTTTTAAAGATCCCTGGAGACGTGGTAGATCACTTATTGGCCTGCTCACCATAAGATCAGTAGTTCAAAACTACCAACTGCTCCAAGCAAGAGTGATCAGGCTTTCTGTTAGAAAAATGGATAGTCTCAGGATACCACAGGGCCTTTCTTCTCTGGCCTATAGAGGCACTATGAGTTGAAATTGACTCAATAAAATAATATTTTATTTTTTGTTGCTAGATTAAAAATATCAATATGGAAATATCATATGCATTTCAATACACCAGCACAGAGTTAGAAAATAAAATAAAAAGATGCCACTTAGTATCCCATAAAAAATATAGTTTTCCATATATATATATGGTTCTTATAAATATTAATTCTTCAAAGATATTCAAAACCTATAATAGAAATTTGATACAAACTGATCGAGTTTTCTAAAAGTAACTCTGATGTATGCATAGATTTAATTTCTCCAAAAATAGAAAAAGAATAACACTGGATATAATCATCGTCATATCTTTCACTCAAGCATTTGGGTCTAAAATTTAGAAATAGTTTGATGTGTTACATAAAATTTTTATGACTGAAGTGTTAGCTTGGATGATCATCCCAAATCAAATTTACAAAATTATAACCATTATTCTATGTTCTATCTAAAAATGGAAGAAATATTTGCCTTTCCATTCTGAGTGCTCCAACGAATGAAAATATTTTCATTAATGAAGATTCAGAGAATTCTGGTAGATGACAAGATACAATGTGCCATTTTTATGGTTCTATATAAAACTACAGCACATCTGCGTTTTACTCAGCCAGTGAATTTAGAATTGAGTGGCCCAAACCAACAAATACACCAGGATAAGTAAAAAGAAGTATGTTACATCCCATTGTAGAGTGACTTCAAAAACACGAGAACACCGTTATTTTCACACAGTTCTTTTGTTTGTGTGTATGTGTGCTGTTGCTTGTCAACAGCAGCTTTTTGTTTTCCTCAGTGAGGAGTGTTGCTCATTTGTGAGCCTTCATTAACTCGAAGTGAAATGGTTAAAACATTTATCCTCTTAGAACAGGCTGCATCTTTTTAACAACTCATTCAAAACAAAACACAACTCTGGCTTTTGAGATGACTTATACTAACTTACATTGTTTACCAAGCTGTAGTGCTTTAAGAACACTACCTAAAAAGCAAAGTAAACTTGGCTTACATTTTTAAAAAATTAAAAAATTTTAAAAAGAAGTATGTTACTGGGATTCCAGTTCATACATGCAAGGGTTTATTCCAAACAAAGCATGTTTAAGCAGATCTCTACAATCAATGGATGACGGTAAACAAGAAGTTTTCTCAGTAATACACTTATCTCAGTTTTGTAAATGTGTCATCGGAAAACAAAAAGAAACATTTAATCAAAAGATTGGCTCTAGAGGGGATCTTCTGGGTCAGTTATATATAAGGCCGAGAAGCCAGCTTAGAAGGTGATGGTCACTGTTTTATGGAACCCCAAAGAGGTCATCTTATTTCCTTGAAGAACCAAGAATGATCACAAGACTTACAAAATGTAAAGAAAATAGAAACTGTATCCATGAAAAAAAAAAAAAACGGAGGTGGGGAAGTATTTTTTTTCTATCATGACAATACACCTGCTCATTCTTTAAGAGTAGCAAGGATTATCTTACAAGAAATTCATTAGAAAACCCTAGCCCACCCACTCTCCAGTCCTGATCTTACTGCTCCAGATATCTTCTTTATTCCCACACTAAAAGGAACATGAAAAGAAACACCCTATGAGGTCCTCAAGAATGCCAAGGATGCTATTGGGACATGGTATAAATTGATGAGTCCAGCATTCTTATAGGGAAGGGTTAATGAGATGGACAAACCACCTTCAGAAGTATAGGCACCAACATTGAGGATATGTCAAAAAGCAACAGGTACACATTCTGATATTTTCAGTAGCGTTTTAATGTAATTTTATATTATCTTCTACTCATCCTCAAATATTAGTGATGATTCACACTTGCTTTTGAATTGGCCGACACGGAGTACCGTTCTCTTCAGCTAGCCCCCTGTTAGAGTGACCGCTAATTGATCTCTACCTAGATGGAATAGGCAGCTGTATTTTTATGCTATTTATAAAGAATTCTTTGAAAAACTCTTTTCCATCTGCCTGAAAACATCAAAAATCCACCAGCAGTTATTTTTTTATAGATAAGATGCTAAGAGTAGAATCTGTTATTAAGATGCAAATACTTGCTGGAGGAGGGTAGCATAAAGGCGCCACCATCCAATTTTAGCAAGACAACTTAATTTACCTGACTCATAAGCAAGATTCTGAGTAACCAATGCTGGATGTAGAGGAGAAAGGCAAAGTGCTTCTAGTGAGCTGGATACAGAGTGCACGGTGCAACCATTAGCCAGATGGGTTGCAATGGGGTATAGGGTTGGGTGGGTATCCTGTAAGGTACAAAGTTACTGTGTTAATGTGGGAAAAGCACAACAGCCTGTGTGATCACGAAGTGTTGAAGGGATCAAGTGTCAGGCAGCAAAGAACAAAAAAAATCATGTCAGTGTGAATCAGGGGGGTACAGAGTGGAGACCCAAAGCCCATTTGTAAGCAACTGGAAATCCCCTTACAGAATGGGGTAGCAGGGAAGAGATAATCAGGGTGCAGTATAGCACCAGTAAAATATACAACTTTCCACTCATTTTTTAATGCTTCCTCCCCCACACTATCATGATCCCAATTCTACTTAAAAATCTGGCTAGACCAGAGGACGTACACAGATACAGATAAGACCTGGAAACACAGGAAATCTAGGACAGATAAACCCCTCAGATAAGCCATACCAAGAGGATAAGGAAAAGGTGGGGGGAGAAAAAGGGAACCAATAACAATGATCAACATATAACCACCTTCTTGGGAAACAGACAGAAAAATGGGTAAAGGGAGACATCAGACCATGTAAGTCATGACAAAATAATAGTAAGTTATAAATTAGCAAGGGTTCATGGGGGGGGGGGGCAAGGAGGAAGTTAGTAGCTGATACCAAGGGCTCAAGTAGAAAGAAAATGTTTTGAAAATGGTGATGGCGCTGAGCCCCGGTAGCATATGGTTGAGTGTGGGACGGCAGCCCACTGACTTGGCAGTTCTAATCCAGCAGCAGCTCTCCAGGAGCAAGGCTGGGCCTCCCACTCCGACCTGAGAGCAGTGAAGCTCTCCCCCCACCAAAAAAAAACCTTAGCAGCCCTCCAGAAGCAAGGCTGGGCTTCCTACTCCCACCAGGGCAGTGATGCCACACCAAAAAAATAAATAAAATAAAATGATGATGGCAACAAATGTGCTAGATACAATGGATGGATGGATGGATGGTGATAAGAGTTGTATGAGCCCCCAATAAAATGATTTTTTAAGTTACTGTGTTAAAAGAGAAGGGAAAAGATGCTAAAGACATGCATAAAGCATTTCACAATTTAGCTGAATACACAGTCCTGCTGCCAAGATGCTTTTGGAAGACTATTGCTTATGGCATTTAATCACACCCTGGCTTTCACGATTGATATGCTGTTACTCTCAATGGTACCCTACTGAAACATGGTCAATGAACCAAGTGAGAAGCTGTTTTATTCTCTTACAGACCCTAGGACAATATAAAGCACTTTGAACACAGTGAAACTCAACAAGATCACTCAAGTGAAAGGAAAATTCACTTGGGAGGGTATAAAACTAGACTGGTAAAATTAAAGCTAACATTTTCCCTAAGATTCAAAGTTAGTCAATTGGCAATATCAAGTGTTGACAAAGATGCAGAACAACTGAAATCTATGTACACTGCTAGTTGGGTGCACAAGGAGACGGGGTCCAGTTTCCAAAGATTTACTCTACATTAATAATTCAATAACAGATCTGTCTACTAGAAGAAGAAGGGGGAAAATGTGTTCAAGGGTACTCAGAAAGACTTATCCATAATAGCACCAAACTGGGAGGGCAAATGATCCATCAACACTAGAATGCATCATAAACACCACAGTGAGAACAGAGCCAAAATGGCGGCTACAGGCAGCAACTTACCTGAGCCGCACAGATAGAACAAAAACGAAAGTCAAAGCACTCATGACTGTCAAGTCACTTCCAACTCATAAAGAGTAAATGTGCCACAGAGCAGAAAAAAGTTCCATGAGGTTTTCTTGGGTACAATCTTTACTGAGGCAGACGACCAAGTCAGTTCTCCCTTCGTGATGCTGAGTGAGTTTGATTCACCAACCTGCTGATTAGTCATCAAGGGCAAACCATGTGCATCACCTAGCCAAGCACAATATACATTATAAAGACGCTCATACATGATTTTTTTTTCTCTTAGAAATATCCTTGGCTAGGTGGGTTTTTTCATTGTTGTGCATGAACATATACATAGCTCAGCTGATCACTTCCTGATCTCAAACACAGCCATAGTAGTCAAAAGAGCCTGGGGCTGGCACAACAACAGATACCCAGAACAATGGAGCAGAATTAAAACTACCCGGAAGAAAATCTATCCCTTACAGACAACTGATTTTTGACAATGGAATGAAGCATTTTACTTGGGAAAGAGATTATTTCCTCAACAAATGATGCTGGCATTTGCTGACGAATGAAACAGGACCCATTCCTCAGTCCAAATTCAAAAATAAGCTCAAAATATACAGGCCTAAATATAAAACTTAGAACTATAAAGATCATTACTGAAAACATAGGGAGTATCTTTGTTGTTGTTAGGTGTTTGCTGGTATAGTAGTTATCCAATGGGCTACAATCTGAATGGTTAGCAGTTCAAAACCACCTTCATCTCAGAGGAAGAAACACTGGGTTTTTAACTCCCATAATCAGTTACAGTCTCAGAAACCACAGGGGGATCTCTATGAATCAGCATGAACTCGAGGACAGTGAGTTTTGTAGCTGGTAGATGCCATATAGTCAGTTCCAACTCATAACAATCTTATGAACAACAGAATGAAATAAAACCTGGTCCTGTGGCATCCTTGCAGTTATGTTAGAGTCTTTTGATGTGGTAACTGTGTGATTTCCTCTTGTAGAAAGAGGGTCTTCCCCTTTTTCAAACCTTCTCTATTTTTACCAAGCATGATATTCTTCTCCAGGTCTCTCCTGACATGTCCAAGTATATGTTCAAACATATCCAAAGCACCTGTCTCCATATCTTAGAGGCACTAATAAAATATTAAATGCCATCAAGGCAATTCTGACTCAAAATAACCTTATAGGACAGGTGAGAACTGCCCGTGTGGATTTCCAAGACTCTGAACAATTTGGGGGGAGTAGAAAACCAACCAAACCAACCTCATCTTTTCCTTACAGAGTGGCAAGTGATTTCAAGGTACTGACTATGGTAGTTCCATAACCTGGTGTCAACTTGAGACTCTTAAGAGTGAAGGGGCGGAGTTTACCCTGTCAATCAGGTTGCAGCTTGAAGAAGCCGCGTTGAGACCCCTGCCAGTGCCGAGATGCTTCCACTGCCACTGAATCTACAAGAATTTGCACCCATTGGCTTGTGATCTTCCTGCATAAGGCATCATTGCTGGGGTTGCATGAGTTGGAAGAGGAATTTATAGATTGGTATCAGATACATGGGCTACTATCAGACTCATGGACTTGATCTGGACTGAGCTGGGATGTTTCTCTATATACAATTGCTCTTGTATATAAAGCTCTTTCTTATACACATAGGAGTGTTTATGAATTTGTTTCTCTAGTCAACCCTGACTAATACACTTACCTCAAGCACCACCAGGACCCCTGGAGCCCCAATAGATGGTCTAAATACACTGTCAAAGATGATGAAACACACACAACAGAAGACACACTAGATGACTGGAGCTTCCTAAAAGTAGAATTGTGTGTGCATGATTTAATTTAATAATATAACATAATTTAGTGAAAAGAGAACCTGCTGAGTGGGAAAAAATTTGGCAATGATATGTCAAATAAAGGAAGAATCTTCAAAACATACACCTCAGCAAGAAATAAAATGAAAAAGTCATTTTAAATATGAGCAGAGCACATGAATGGACAACTCACCAAAGAAGACATTCAGGTAGTCAATAAATAAATAAAGAAGTGGTTGAGATCATTCTCCATTGGAGAGATGCACATCAAAATAACCATGAGAGACCCCCTCATACCAGTATTCAGAGCTACATGAACCAAAAAACCCCAGAAAACAGAAAAGAAAACACTCCTGAGAGAATATGCAAGGGGACCTACACCTTCCTACACAGCTAGTACAATAGTAAAATGGTGCAACCATTGTGGGAAACAGTATGGTGCTTCCCAAAAAATTACGAGTAAAAATACTATATGGACCAGCAATTGTTTATTTGGTAAATATCCTGGAAAAATAGAGCTGTGAAACTAAAAGATGGATGTCCCATCCTGTCCAGAAAATACTATTCATAATAGCAAAAAAAGATGGAACCAAATTAAATGCCCATGAGTGGGAAAATAGATAAAAACTTTGGTGAGAACACATAACCAAGTAGCATGCAGCATTAAAGAATGATAATGGATCATGGAAGCATTTCATGACATGAAGGAACCTGGGAGACAGTATGTGAGGAAAATTAGTCACCCATAAAAGGACAAATACTGTATGAAACCATTGTTACCACGCAAAAAAATCAAGAAAAAAGTTTTTCTATAAAGATATACATTTTAGGGCTGAGCCCCGGTGGCATAGTGGTTGTGCACGGGACTGTGGCCCACTGGGATGGAGGTTCAATTCCAGCTCCACAGGAGCAAAGACTGGGCCTCCTACACCCACCACCAGAGAGCAGTGATGCCCAAAAAAACAAAAAAAAATACATTTTGTTGGTTATCTGGGGTGGAACAGGAAGGGGGGTGTAGGAAAATCACAGGTTAAAGGATGGTGGATGTGAGTAAAGGGGATGACAAAATCCAGCAATAGGAGATAAATTAAAAAATAAAGGAAGCAGGGCAAGATGGAGGGTGGAGTGTGGGAGTTAATACCTTGCTTAATGTAAAATAGACCATCTGCTCAGGAAACTCTCACCTAATTCACAATAAAAAGTTTATATATAATATATAGTATAGTTGCCAATTCAGCATTGTTCACATGTACATTTCTGTGATACCAATAATATTAAACACACTGTGTAACCATCATCGCTATCTAATATCAAATTAGAAAAAGGTGTTTTTCCAGTTATTGTGACTTGGGCAAAAGCATACAAAGCAAGTTAACGATTCAACCATTCTTATACAGGTAACTTGTTTGATTACATCAACTGTAATCACCACACTATAACCACTCTCTTCCCACTTCTTCCACGGTTCCTGTTCCATCCATCTTTCTTGTGTACCACTTGTCCGTCAGTTTTCTTGTAGTGACTTGTGTGTTGTTTTGATGCTGGAAGGTAGGTCACTGGTATTTTAAATACCAGAAGGCTCACCCAAAGTGAGCAGTTTCAGCAGTGCTTCCAGACTAAGCACAGGTTGAGTAGGGAACATTCTGCTCCCTCGGGGAGAAATGAGCCTAATGGAAACCTCATGCTTATCACAGAATCACTCTTAAATACCCAGTGTTTGAACACAGCCAGAATGCTCCTTAGAAGCACGGCTGACAAGACTTTACCTCACGTACTTTAGACGTATTATCAAGAGAGACCAGTTCTTGGAGAAGGGGATTATGTTTGGTAAAATAGAGGGGCAGCAGAAAAGGGGAAGGCCCTCGGCGAGATGGATAAATGGGTTCAAACACAGGAACAATGGAGAAGGTGGCTCAGAAATGGGCATCATTTCATTCTGTTGGACATTGGGTTGCTAGGAGTCTGAACCAACTGGGTGGCACCTACCAACAGCTCTCCTATCTCTCCCTGCCTGCTGGGCTTTCCCTGAGTGAAAGCTCTATTTTTTGAGTCTCATATGGTTGATTGGACTAAGAAGTGGGTACCTGCACTGTTACTGTTCACCTAGACATAAAGCTTTTGTTTGGCTGAAAGTTGAGCCATGGGGTTGAGCTATGCCATTTAGATGAAGTTCAAAAGTAAACAAAACTAATCTGACATTTAGCTGCCTTATTTTGAAGAGAGGTACAGGTGTCACTTAGCTGTCTTTTTTTGAAGAGAGGTACCCATAGCCATAGTGACCGACAGGATGGAGTAGTACCTTGGGGTTTCCATGGTTATCTTTTTTTTTCTTTTTTCTTTTTGTTTTTTGGGCATCATTGCCCTCTGGTGGTGGGAGTAAGAGGTCCAGCCTTTGCTCCTGTGGAGCCGCTGCTGGAATGGAACCTCCAGCCCAGTGAGCTGCAGTCCCACGCACAACCACTATGCCCGGGGGCTCAGCCTCCGTGGTTATCTTTACAGGAGGAGAGAGCCTCATTTCCACCCATGGTGGGTTCCAACCACTGACCTTCCAGTTAGCCATGCCACACTTACCTGGCAGCACCTTGAGGACTCCTCAGGCAGGCCAGAGGGTGTCTTTTAGGGTGATAAAAGTGTTTTGATCTGTGTGTTGACTATAGATGGAAGACATGCACTTTGCTGTAAATTCTAACTCATCCAAAAAGGTAAATGATGAAGAAAAAATGTTGTTTAACTATTCTGAATGTTTGTTTTAACCATTTTGATTATGAGAAACCAATTTTCTTTCAACAAACATTAGCTGCTGGCTATAATTTGAATTCCTGAAGGATCCTTTTGCTTCAATCAAATGAAGAGTAGTTGTGCTATTACCCCCTACTCAGGTTCATAAGTGAGCTTGAGAAAGCTGGTGGAAAGATAGAAATAAAATGAAATTGGAATTTTTCCACCAACTTCTTACAGCCACCTCATATAAGCCATCCTATAGCAATAGCTTTCTCCTCATCAACTCTAAACGGAGCCCTCACTAGAATCCCTACATAAATAAAGAGGAAGAGATAATGAGGCCAGCACAGAAAAAAGTAGCACCTCAAATTCATGATGGCAGGAGCCCCATGGAGCTAAAGGTTGTAGTTCAAAGCATCCAGGAGGCATTTCCTCATTTAATGAGACATGTTCAGAGATGCAATAGATCTTGAAACTCGACATCTGATATGCACAAAATAACCATCAGCTAAACTCTCTGTCTTAGTTACCTAGTGCTGCCATAACAGAAATGCCACAGTGGCTAGCCTTATAACATGGAAATGTATTTCCTCACAGTTTAGGAGGTACAAGCCAAATTCACAGTACGGGTTCTAGGGGAAGACATTCTCTTTCTGTTGGCTGTAAAGGACGGCCTTTGTTTCTTAGCTCCTGCTTCCTGGTTCCTTGGCTAATTCATGTGTCTTGGCCAACTCAGCCCAGCGGTGCTCAACCCCAGGGGTCGCCTAAGACTCTATTTCCTATGGTTTAGGAATCCAGACACCGCTTCTCTACAGTCTCCAGGTGGGTCCGCCCACATGCAGATACGCCCACATACAGGGGTTATAAAAATGAAGCTGGAGAAGGAGCATGATAGAATTTTGCGAAACCAACAACTTGTTCATAGCAGACTTCTCCAGATGGAACACACAGAAATCAATCGACCACGTCTGTGGTTAGAGGCGATAGAGAAGCTCACTATCAGCAGCTCAAACCAGGCCAGGGGCTGCCCGTGGGACAGGACATCAAAGGTTCATGTGTAAGTTCAGGATAAAACTGAAGAAATGAGTCCATGGGCGTTCAGCTATGCATTGTCATTGACTCTGTGTCAGTGAGTTTTGAGTTACTCCACAAATACGTTGGGCTTCCTTCAATATTTCCAGGTTGAAACTACTGGCCTCTTTTTTCCATGAGCAAGCAGGCCATTCGATTATTTTTCTGGGCCTTTTATCAAACTTCCCACATAAATAGGAGTACGTGCATCATTTGTCACATTGTAATGTCATGTTTTAAACAACTAGAGACACTCATCGACCACCAATTGTCTTTCGCATGTTGAAAACAGCCAAATAGGAAATCAACAAGGAAAACATTCGTAGCAACAAAAATCTTCAATGTTTCTTCTTAAAATAATGATCTTTTCTTTTTTTTAATTGAATTTGAGAGTTTTCCCTTAAAGCCACTTTTTAAAACAGAGAGAGAAGAATGTTTGTCGACTGATTAGAAACACTCTCTAGATAAAAACGATACTGCCATCAATTGATGCCTGTTTCTAATAACCCCGGAGGGCAGGGGAGATCTGCCCCTGTGAGTTTCCAAGATGGTCCCTCTTTTGGGTCATAGAAATCCCTTCTCTCAAGAGGCATCTGGTGTTTTCAAACTGCTCACCTTGTGGTTTGTAACCCAGCACATAAGCACTATGCGAATGAAAGAGATGCGAACTTTAAGATACATGTCATCTATTTGTTCCAGTTCTTGTGACTCTTCATGGGTACAACACAAGATTTAAAAAATTAGTGCTTTAGGCTCAACACTGGTTCTAAAGCCAAAATCACAACCATTTTCATAGCAAGTAAATATAGGGATTCCAGAAAGTAAAAGCACCAAGACTTGAGGTTCCCTTCTGAGAAATGAGCCCAACAATGGGAAAGGCCCAAATAGCCATTCACGGAAAATGGGTAGTCCAGCCAGCAAAAGCACCACTCTATGTGGACATAGTACTACTCACAAGAAACAAAACAAAGCATTTCATTCAGTAAATAAAATACATCAGGTTAATTCTATTTACCCAACAGTTCTTGGTAGAAGTCATTGAGTTGGTTCTGATCTGGTGAGTCTTAGGTACTACAGAATAAAAAACTGCCTAGTCCTACACCGTCACTGAATGACCATGATGTCCAAGCCCATTATTTTAACCCCTGAGTCAATCAGTTTTATCCAGGGTCTTCCTCTTTCTCATTTCCTACTAAGCCCGGTGTCCTTCTACAGGAACTCGTCCCTCCTGATACATGTCCAAATTATGTCAGACCAAGCCTCACCATCCTCTCTTCTAAGGAGGCTCTGGCTGTACTTCTTCCAAGGCAGATTTGTTTGCTTTCCTGGCAGTCCATAGTACAGTCAAACTTCTTCAACCCAACACTGCATTTCAAATGCCTCAATTCTTTTCTGGTCTTCCTCATTTGTTGTCCGGCTTTTACAAGTACAGGAGGTGATTGCAAAGACCATAGTCTAAATCTGCATATATTAGTCTTCAAGGTAACATCTTCGCTTTTTAAGCTTCTAAAGAGGCCTTTTGAAGCAGATGTGCCCATTGCTCCACCTCGTCATATCATTTCTTGGCTGCTGCTTCCATGCCATGGCTACCGATGGTGGATTTGAGAAAAATGAAATCTTATTTGACAATTTCTTTTTTTTTTTTTCAGTTTAGTTTCAAAGGATGTTGCTTATTGTTCCAGTTGTGGGGAATTTTGCTTTCGCTATGTGAGGTGTAACAAAGCAATGACAAATAAACAATTTTCCCCTTTGGGTGGATGATGTTTCAAGACACACTTTCTATGTAAAAGAAATGAAGCGGGACAACAATTGCTAACAATGACACTACACAAAGTCTAGACAATGTTTGGCTCACTTAATGTCTGATTATTCTCATGATCATTCACAGCTGCTTTAGTGGGTTCTGGAGAGATCTTCACGACTGGACACCTCGCTCTCCTGCAGTAGCATCTCAGCACTGGATCATCTCTTGAATCAACCTTGAATCTGGTACCTTGCCCAGCCACTTACTTTCAGGGTCTTCCTGCATGGCCCAGCTTATTGAACAGAAACCAAGCTGACAAATGTGCTGCTCGGTCATGCACCACTCACTCGCAGGCAGCCACCACTTAGCCTCTCTGTGCTCAATGAATGCTGACAGAGCAGGCAGGCTGGAGCACACCAGCCACTCCGAAACCACAGCCACTCGTCTCTCACTGCCTGTGATGCAGGAGCCCTGCCCCGCTACACCCTCCATTGCTGTTCTTTAGGTAACGGTGACCCAGAATTCAAAAAATCCCCTCTTTAAATCTCTCTCTCCTCTCCCAGTTCTAACCATTCTCAAAAGCGCCTCATCTGCCAACTCATGCATCTACTGAATTTCAATCCCATGTGCAAAATGTAATTTTAAAATTTCATTATGCCTCTCCTCTATAAGCAGAGCCGCTGAAGAGGCTCAGCTTATTATTGGGTAATAAATATAGAATGGTTTCATTTTGTCCAATTAACTGCTACCCCTAGCTGCCCACTGGAACGCCTTTCTCCCCTGGGAAGTAAACAGACTTCACAATTCTCAACCCGTTCCTAATATTTTAGGCTCTCTTTGTTATTAAAAAGTTTCAGACAAATGACACCACCTATGAAATATTCTTACCTTAAAAAAAATTGAACCTGAATTTAATCAATTTTCTAAGTCTATCTACCAGTGTATAGGAGTTATCAGGCATTGAGAAACATGCTAAATGACACCACCAGGAAGCAATTGGTCGAAAAGCAAAACTTTCCATAAGACAAACGACCTTGCTTCTCGAGCAAATCAAACTCGTAAAAAAAAAAAAAAAAAAGCAAGAAACAGATTAACAACTCTAAAAGAGAGACAGACAGAAAACACAGAAACCAAACACAACATATACCAATTTGAAAGCAATTGTAAAAAGATGCCTTCGCAACAACCAAGGAGAGGAAATATGAACTAAGATATTTTAAAAATTAAATATTTAAATTTTTTAAAAGAAATTAATATTAATTGTGTTAGGAACAAAATGACATGATGATTTTAAGGGGGGGAAAGTCCTTATCAGTTAAAAATAAACACCAAAATATTTAAATGTGAAATTTCATAATGTGCAGGATTTGCTTTAAATGACTTCTTTAAAGTTTTAGCAAATATAAATAAAATGAAAGTTGGGGCAGAATAGATTAAACAAGATTGGAAAAATGCTGAAAATTCTTGAGGTGGGGGACAGGAAATTCACAACAGTTCTCTGCTTTTGTGTATACTTGAAGTTTTCATTGTAAAAAGAGCGTTGAGTTTTTTCAGTTTCAAATTTTTCTCATTTGTTATGAGGGACTTTTTTTGCTTTTGGTTTTGGTTTTTTGGGCATCACTGCCTCTGGTGGTTGTGGATGCTACCCAGTGCTGCTCTTGAGAGCTGCCGCTGGATTTGAACCGCCAAGCCCGCGGGCCACAGTCCCGGACTCAACCACTTATGCCACCGGGGCTGAGCCCCTTAAGGGACTTTTTAACGCACCTCGTGATCCACCTTGTGATAAACCTCTGTGAGGGGACAGCAGTTCAATTGCAGAGTTCTTCCCTTCTATGCCGGTGGCATTGTGATTGCGAGTTGGGCTACTAACTGCAAGGTTAGCAGTTCAGAGCCATCAACTGCTCCATGAGGAAACGAGGAAGTTTTCTGCTGTGAAATTTACAGTCTCAAAAACTGACCGGGGCACTTCCACCCTGTCCTATATCGTGGTGACAGTCAGAACTATTTTGATGACAGTGAGTGGTTTCTTGGTTGTTGTTGGTTGGTTTTGGGGGTGAGTTTGAAATATGTAGGAGACGTAGGTCCAACAAACCTCAAGTAAAGACACTTCTCATCTATCAGTTGTGGCACACATATCATTATGATGACAAACAAGAGGTGCTTCCAGACTGAGACGGACTAGGAAGAAAAGGCTGGGGATCTACTTCTGAGAAGTCAGCAAATGAAACAAACCAGTACTGTCTTTATGTCAGCTAAGCACTGTAGCCGTTGTGCCAGTACACCTCCTCTCACTGCAAGCTGCTCTGCACACCACAGCACCTATAATCAGACAACACTCATGCCATAGTTCTGACTCATAGTCCTCATGATTGCTCAAAATTCTATAAGTGATCCTCTTGCCTTCCCCATCCCAGCTCAAAGCATGGACACACTGCTCAGACACACTGACCCACGCTGATCTCCTGGGAGAAAAAGAGGGAAGTCCACCTCTTTCCCTGTCCTAGGACTCCCCTCGTCTCTCACCGGTAGCGTTTGACAAAACTCGTGTCCTTTCTTGCACCAGGAAATAGACTTGGAGCTGAATTTGCCCTTCAAAAATGGATCATTTTATTCTGAGCAGGATGCTAGCTTTGGTGTTGCAGGGTGTAGGGGCAGAAAGAGAGCCAGGGGAGAATTCAATCAGCACTTCCAGTTGGCAGGCAATGGAGAGACCAGGCACCTAAGATGTACCCTCCCTGGGTTTGGTGTTGGCTCTAGGATCTGCCCCTTCCAACTGTAGGACTTGAATAATGATGATGGAGCCGATTTGTCCATTAGAACGGTTGAGAAGACTCCCAGATGCCCGGGAGCTTTCAGGACGAATGGCTGAGCAAAAGACCTGGCTGGCATCACCTCACATGAGTCCGTCCAGCCCTCTGCCAAAGTTAAAGCAAAAAACGAAATAAAGAGCTCGTTGGCACACAAGATAAGCAGAGCCCGTAGGTGTGGCTGTGTTGAATGGAGTGGTGGAAAAAACGACGCCTCTCTTTCACGATGCCTGCTTTCACTCAGCAGATGGGCTGGCACTTGTTGCACCCGAGCAGCTGTGGCCTTCATGGTTCAGGTGCAGGTGGTGCTCACAGCCTTCCCTGGGGTCTCAAGCAAACGTGGGCTACAGACACATCCTATCCCTCCAGAGAGTCACTGTGCCACTGGCATTTAAAATCAGAGCTTGTCCCCTTTTCTAATGTAACCTTCTCAAAAGTTTCTTTCTCTTGTGAGAGCTAAGCGTATTTTAGACTAACTACTCACACTGGGCATCTGTCATCCTGCTTTAGGTTGCTCTGTGCACCTTCCCTCGACTTGGGAATCTCTTGCTTATTAATCCAGCCGCCTCAAGGAGGTAGGCATTTCTTTTCCTCACTCACTTGAATTTAGAATAAACCATCATCTCTGGACTTTAAGGCAAAAATAAATAAACAAGCTTTCATTGAAGTAAGTGTTATTTGGGAGCAGCCAAGCCCCTCTTTCCACTTGCCCGTCAGTTTGTCATGCTATGGTGGTTTCCAAGTCGCTGTGATGCTAGAGCCATTCACCAGGATTTCATATCCCAGGGTCACCTTGGGTTTTTCTGCAGAGCTTACAGACAAAGAACAGACTACAGAGAGGGGAAAGGCTGCCCAGTTCTGAGGGATTCGCCACTGAAAACCTCCTGAAGGGAGTGGGGTATTGCCAGACAAGATACCAGAAGATGAACCCCTCAGGTTGGAAGTCCCTCAAAGTCAAACTGAAAAACAACTGCCTCCTCAAAGCACAGTCAACCTGAGGGACCTGGATGAAACAAAGCTTTCAGGACCACCATTGGCTGATGGGACAAGACTGAAAATGAGAAGAAACTGCTTCAAAATTCCATTCATAATAAAAAATGTGAAAGTATGAATCTAGGAAAATTGGGAGTCATCAAAAATAAAATACGGCATACACAGATCACTCTTCTGGACACAAGTGACCTAAAATACAGGGGTATTTAATCAGATAAGCATATGGGTTACTATGCTGAAAATGACAAACTCAAGATGAAGGAACAGTCTCTCTTGAAGTACAGTGCCTAAATTGAAGTACAGTCTATCTGTCTTGAACTACAATACTATCCATTATAAAATACTATTTATATGCATGCAAGAAATCCAGTTAATACAACTATTGTTCAAAATGGTGCACCAACAAGTAAAGTTGGTTCTTTCAACTTCTTCAGTCTGAAATTGATCAAACATGCGAGCAAGATGCATTATTAACTGTTTCTGATCATAACACAAAAGTTGGAGGTAAATAGTAGTTGGAAAATATGGCTATGGTGATAGCAACAAAGCTGGAGATGAAAATGATAGAATTTTGTGGAGAGGCTCAACAACATTAGCCCAAGGCTAAGGACCAGCTCTGGAGCAGACCAGCAAACTGTTCATGTGCAAATTCAGATTAAGGCTGAAGAAAAGTATGGCCTTGAGTATATCCCACCTAAATGTAGACACCATCTCAAAAGCACATTTGAAGTGCTGAACACTAATGACTGGAGCAGACCAGTTGTGGTATGACATCAAAAGTATCGAATAGGAAGAAAGCAAAAAGTCATTAAAATGACAAGAAAGAAATCAAAGACCAAAGTAGACATCAGAGGGGACCCTAAAATTTGCCCTTGCACAAAAGATGGGCATTGGACCTCCACTCAAGTATCTCCTTGGTTCAAGAACACTTTGTTCTATTGAATTGGCATTCCAAAATGCTCACCTTTCCGACATGATCACTGAAGACAGATGTGTGCATAAGCAAAGGTGGTGAAGAAGCGGATGGTGCCCGGCTATCAAAAGATGGAGCATCTGGGGACTTAAAGGCTTGAAAGTAAACAAGCAGCCATCTAGCTCAGAAGCAACAAAGCCCACATGGAAGAAGCACACTAGCATGTGGAATCATGAGATGTCAAAGGGATGAGATATCAGGCTTCAAGAACTCAAAAGCATAACTTTGCATGCTCACTTTCTTGATAT